>JAQQSU010006560.1:0-13477 GCA_028627135.1 Pseudochirops cupreus | reverse complement strand
ATATATATATATAGTTATTATTATTATTATTATTATTAACTACATCCAACTGGGAATTACGATATAAAGGCAGTGGGGTAGGGACATCCATCCTATCCCACAGGAAAGTCAGAGGGGTGATGGGGAGGACATAGAAGAGAGCAGATTGGAGGAGAGCTTATACAGTGGGATGGCTGTCTTGAGGCGTTGGGTAGGGGAAAGATAGGGAGAAAATTTGTATCTCAAAATTGCATGGAAATGAATGATGTAAACAAGAAAACGAATAAATTAATTTATTAAAAAAAAAGAAATTGATACTTCTTTTTCCTGACATCTAATCATTTGACCAATTCCACACCATCCTATCTTTCCAGCTTTATCTCATACTATTTCACTTCATTTCTATCACACCCTAGCAAAATTAAACTACTCTTTCCCCTTCTAATATATACTCTGCTTTACTTGTCTAAGTGCCTTCCCTGGCATTGTCTTTTCCTAAAATTTATTTTCCTTTTTAAACTGTTGGAGCAGTAATTTAAAACTCAACTCAAGTTCCACCTCTTTCTTTAAACCTTCTCAATTTTACCCTCTTGATAATGATTTTCCATCTCTGGACCTCATATATCACTTATTCTATACCTCTCTGAGGCATTTATACAGCAATATTTTACATTATAATTTTCTGTGTTTTATCTGATTCTCAAACTAGATTGATAGCAAACTCAATGAGGTAGGAATCATGTATAAGCTGAACTTTAGCTCTCTTCTAGTGACTAGCACAGGTCATTTAATACAAGCATTTAGAAAAAAAAGGAATTATCCAGTGGAAAAATAATGAGCCTGAAGGCAGAAGACCTAGGTCTAAGTATTTCTTTTACCAATTATTTCCTCTGTGACCTCATTCAAGTTATTTAAAATTACCAGAGCCTCAATCCTCTCATCCATAGAAGGGATAAGATTATCTTTGTATTGTAAATTCAAGATATTTGTAAGTATCAAAGAGTTAGTGGTACAATAAGGTGTATTGTAGTAAAAGAGTGTAAAGCTAACATGAAATATAATTTCTGAGAATCATAACTGTCAAAGGGATTCTAGCAATATATAAATTTCTTCTTAGTTTTTACAATGCTCTTTTTGATGAAAGTTTTTTTTTGTTATTTTTGTAATCATGTTTAATATGCATTGTCATACTGATAGTTATCTTCATTGTAAGCCATGGAAATCGTCACTACTAGTAAGTTCTAGCATATATTTCCAGAGACTTTCAGGGGAATTTCTGTTCTTTGAATCAGGAAACATGTGTTGCTCTTAGATCATTTGCATACTATTAAATAATCAACTCGCTGAAGCATCAGGCTAATAAATTATCCTGTATAACAACACATGCAGAGATTATATGTATGTGTGTATAAATGCATATACATGTAGGTATGTGTATGTCTGTATATATATATATATATATATATATATATTTATCTATGTATGCATATGTATATACATGTATATTAATATGTTTATATATATGTATATATAATAAATTCATTCATCTATTTTTCTATTTATACTTCTTGGTCAAAGCTAATGACCCTACCATGTGAAAAGAAATTGTGTTAAATTACTACCTAGAAAAAGCAAAACATTATTATATATGTCTCTCACTGATAAAATAGGTTACCAATTGTGAAAATAAACATAGGCACAAATTTCTGACTTTGTTGGTCTGGGTGGCTGTGTATGTTCCTTTCCTACAAAAATCAATGGCATTTTTGTTCATATTCAGAGGCTACAAATGGTAAATTCCATACATATATCAAATGTTTATTTACTATCTTTCAAACCTATTTTCAGATAGTAAGTTAACTAACTAGCATTTGAGATCATTCCGTATGAAAATAAATGTAATAAACTGGACATGTTTATCCTGAAAAAAAAAAAAACAGAAAGGACAGAATAACCTTTAAGCAGTTGAATGACTGTCATGTGCAAGAGGGTTTAGATTTGCTTTGCCTGGTACCAGAAGGCAGAACTAAGGAGCAATCCTTCCTAAAGCATGAGACTAATAATTTCTCCACTCAAAAATGTTCAGTTATAGACTAACTCTAGGGGGAAATTGCAAACTGCTTAATTGCCTGTTACAATCTAGCTGCAGCCTACCTGTCCAGACCTATTTCATGTTATTCATCTATATATAGTTTACATTTCAGTCTAACTAGCCCATAGGATGTTTTCTTTCCTTATCCCTATACAATTCCCACAGTCTATTCCTCAAGTTCAGGGATGTCCTCTTTCTTCTCCCCTTTTTCACAGAATTCTTAGCTTCCTTTAACAGTTATTTCAGGCGTCCATCCTATAAGAAACATTTGCTGATTGTCCTCTCTCTAGTACCGGAATGATAGCACTATTTTTCTCCTTAAATTATCTTGCATTTCCATGTTTCTGTTCACATTATATCCCAAATTACAATCTTGGCACCCTGAGGATGAGGGCTATGTTTTGTTTTTGCCTTTGCTCTCCCAGGGTCTAGCACATATACATGGCATAATCTTGAGTTTATTTTTGGCAGTTATGTGTGGAATGCGTTGTAAAGAAAAGATAAAGCAATGGGACAAATTAGGAATTATTACATTGATCCCGGAAAGAGATGATGTGTCAGAGTGATGACTCTTTGAACATGCAGAAAGGAAAGGATACAGGTGATGCGGTGCCAGTAGAATTTGAAAGACTGATTAGATCCATTAGATCCATCCTTTTGTGGGTGGAGAAGAAGAAATAACAGATGATTTGGACCAACCGTTGTGTATAAAAGAGAGAATCTGGAGAATCTAATGATTAATGACTTCAAATTTCACAATAAAGTACAAAGAAGACAATTCTAGAAAGTGAGCATGGGGATAAAATGACATTCAGGATTTTAAGAGTACTAGAAAACCTTTGAAACAGATCTTGTGATGAAATATGGATAAAACACAAACAATTAATGTTGAGAGGGGCAGTAGAGTCATGCCAGTTAATA
This sequence comes from Pseudochirops cupreus, assembly GCA_028627135.1. NCBI lineage: Eukaryota > Metazoa > Chordata > Mammalia > Diprotodontia > Pseudocheiridae > Pseudochirops > Pseudochirops cupreus. The sequence continues at coordinate 10,485 of JAQQSU010006560.1, read as the reverse complement.
TAGTCAAACAAAAGGATTTATGACAGAAGATAGAATTAAAAATAGAAATCTGAACAAAGGCTTCAAGAAAGTAAAAGAAAAATACATTTGACAGATGTTAAGGGTGAGAAAAAAGTGGTATAAATGGATGGAGTAGGCTTCAAAAGTGGTCAGTGTGAAACAAGGGATAAAGTCATCTAGAGGCTACATTGAAGAATAAAGAATATGTCAATTCTTCTGCTTGTCCCTGTGGATTAGGAGAATGGGAGAAGGAATAAAATTCCATTGGGAAGGATTGTGATGGAGGCATTGAAACATGGGGAAGCCGGACTTTACTTTAGCTGAAGAGGTAACAGGAATGTTAGTAGAGAAATCAAAGCCTTTTGAGTGTCTTGCTCAGAGTAGAATGGGAATTCTAAAGAACCAAGTGAAATTGCCTAGTAGAGAGATGAAATGTTCAAGGGACCATTATGCCTTAATTGTATAAGAATTAGAGTATGTCTTTACCTACCACCACTAATAATGGGCTAGAACAAGTTTTTCAGGATATTGTTAATTCATTGAAACCAGAATTTCAGAGAATAATAGGATTTATATTTGGAAGGAAACTTAGATCATCCAGTCTAAACTCATCCCTTTTAAAAAGGTTTGGAGACTATAGAATTATATTTGAATTATAGGAGGATATAGCCAGGAAAGTTTTTAGACCTAGGAGTGGTGGTTTTCTATGATATAGATGAAAAAGGCAACATATGAAATATACTTGGAGAACATGTCAGCAATAAATTTGATACAGTATTGAATAGAATGAAGTTATGAAAGAGTACTGGACTTGGAGACATAAGACTGTTGATCTAAAGTAGGAAAAGACTTCAGAGGCTACTTAATGCAAAGCACTAATTTTTAAAGATGGAGAATCCATGGACCAGGGAGTTAAGTGCTTAGCCCGAAATTATGCAGTAAAGAAGTATCAAGGGCAAAATAACAACATAAGACCTGACTCCAGATCCATTATACCACACTCTCTGGGCAGTAATATAATATTTCATGACCTGCTCTGAATGGACTGTATAAGCTAGGCTGAGTGGGCAGCCTGATATCATAGAAAAAAATATGATTTGGAATCATAAGAAATAGATTCAGATCTTGACTGTCATTCACTACTTATATGAGAATGGGCAAGATACTTGACTTCTTGGAGCCTCAGTTTCCTTATCTATAAAATGATAATAGTAAAATTTGCATTTTCCTTATTCCATAGAATTGCTATTGATTCTGTTCTTGTTCCTGCTGTTCTGAGTATGTTATAATGTGTTAAAATAGATATAGATATATATAGATATATATGAGGAATACATATATACATACATTTAAACATATATACATTAATGTTGTACATGTCATACATGTGTATTTGTTTGCATATATATGTATATAAGAACCCAGTTCAGTATACCTTTGAAACATACTATTTGATCCCTGACACGTCATGAAATATCTCATGCCGTAACCATTTTCAGCGTTGTAGAGCAGATGCACATCTGGATTTATAAAGGAAATTTACTCACCGGGAATTCTCTATGTCAATGAAAATATGTCTATTCCCGATGATGATGATGACAAATAACAATTTATTATTATTATCAAAATAACATTAATGAAAATACAAGAGTTTATAGAACTGCCTAGGCAGTTCCAAATTACAAACTGATTAATAATGTTTAAGTCATTCACTAACTTGCTTTTTTTTTTTTTTGGTTCCTTTGTTCCACTAGCACTGATGAGAGCTGTAACATGAGCTTCTGACTTGGGAAGGGAGACGAAGCAAAATGAATTTATTTATTCAAAAGATATTTGTCAAATTCCCACTGTGTACAAATTCCCCTAAGACGGGGCAGTAATTTCCAAGCATATAATGAGACCACTACTTCTTGAGTACTTTGGGCAGATTTTAGACTTGTGCCCATGAGCCAGGAAGAAAGGGATTTGAATTTTGCCTCTGACACATAGTAGACATGTGACTGCATGTGACGTAACCTCTCATTGCCTCAACCAAATTTTCAAGATTATAAATTTCAGAGACAATGTTTCTTTACTGGAAGACAAAGGTCTTCCCCAAAAGCTCCCTATGTCCCTACAATATCAGGTTTCATCCAAAAACAAACAAAGCACTGGAGAATGAAATTAGTATGAGGATGAGTTTTACCTGAGTTGGTACAGCAGAAACAGGAGAACAGAAGAGAAGAGAGAAGAATATATAAAAGTTGGAAGGAGAAGGAGAAGAAGGGAGGGTAAGTAAATTTACCCTTCTTACTTACATGTATTGCATGTTTCAGTATTCTTCCTTATGATATTAACATTAACCTTGAAATATATTCCTTAGGTCTTCACCTACCACCACTAATAATGTGCTGTAACAGGTTTTTCAGGATATTGTTAATTCATTGAGGCCAACATTTCAGGAGATAATAAGATTTATATTTGGAAGGAAACAGAGAGCATCCAGTCTAAACACCTTCCTATTAAACATTAGGAAACTGAGCTTCAGAGAAAGAAATGGGTTGATTTTAGTTCATAGAGGTCTGGCTAAAATATGGGACCTTGAGAAAAGCTATGATTTCCACCGTAAAATATGCACATTGTAGGATTCAGAGGCATTTCACAAGCTGAAAGAACCTTTATCAGGGACATTAGCATAAGGAAGAACTGTGAGTTAATTCAGCATACTATTTTATGAAACCCTCCTAACCCATACAAAATTAGCTAATTTCGGCCACTACTATGAGTACTGAGGCTGCTACATATTTGAACACTTAAGGAGGAGCAAGCCTAGATTTTTTCACAATAGTTTTAGACTGCTCACAACAGTGCAATCATGTTGACTCATTTTTGTTTTCGTTTTTGTCTTTTTTTTTTGTTTGTTTTTAAGAAAGTACTTTCAACCTGATGAGATACTGGGGTTTGAAAGGGATGTGGCCAGATTGTTAGGATACTTAATAAAATTTACCAGGTAAGTTGGTGTGTCTCCCTCAGCATAACAACTTCTCAGACAGTGTGCAGGAGGGCTAGGTGTTTGTGGCAGAACTCATCAGATACAATAAGGCTACCTTTTAGTAGATACTCTTTCCAAACACCAAGGCTCATTTCCATCTCAGTTCTCTTAAAGCAACCAAATTAATACAAGCCTTCACAGTTGTAGCCAGCCTATAACTTCCAGAAGTAAGGTCCTTTCTTTCTCTTTAAACTACTTTTTATGTAATACCTTTATAATTACAATATAATATCTCAGCAATAATAGTTCACATAATTCATATAATATAATTATAGCATAATAGTTCCACAATAATAAATGGACAGTTTGGCACTGTCTCTTTCCCTGGAAATGACTCAGCTCATATTACTCTCATGGCTGAGATAAGATGGGTACGGCAGATCCAATAAAATTCATCAGCATCTAATAGGGTGAGAGAACACATAAAATTTCCACAAAAGACCACAATTTTGTGGTATCAGCTCTGGTCTTTGACTTTATACCATTTTGAGCCCAGTGGAGCCCAATCTCCAGCCATAATTATTCTTCTCTTCCCTGGTATTTGCTGACTTTCCTCTAGTTAAGTTACATGGCAGGCATGTGCATGAAAACAAAATAAAATATAAGTGTACATATTATATTTCAATGGATGTCCTACAAAACTCAGTAAACACAAAGATTCTCTTAAGTGTGTTTGGTATTTCTGCTGCCTTGTGAATCCTATAGTGCTGTATGAACAATGATGCTGTACCAATATGATAAACTGCCTCAGAGCGATAGATTTCATGATACTATAATTCCTGAATTCTCCATGGCATTCAATAAGATTTTGCATCAAAGTATAAAATAAATAAATAAATAAACTATTTAGCAGATACAGGACATGGGAGATGTTTCATTTCCTGTATCTGGGGAAAATTGATTTAGAAGATAGCTACTTAAGGCAAACTGACTGGTCACATACACCCTCTATGATATTGGGCAAGTCACTTAACATTGCTGGACATTGGTTTCCTCATCTATAAAGTTGACTTGAACTAGATAGCATCTCAGATTCCTTCCAGCTCTAGATCTAGGTCACATGACACTCTGGTAGAGAACTCAGTTCGTTGACTGGATTTACACTACTTTTCATGGAAAAATTCAAGTCAACTTATTGCAACATACCACAGGATATATCCTCATTGTTGCTCAGGACTTCCTTTAGCATGAAGGCTGTCCAAATCCTTCCAATGTATCATAGCTTCCCTCCACTTTGACACTTAGAAATCTCCCTCCACTCGCCAAAGAAAGCCTTAGTTATCACCTTTGTTGCCCTTAAAAAAATGTTGAATTAGAATTTATCTATCTACATGGTCATGGTCAGATTTGTGATCATTTGATTGCTGTATATTTGACTGTGTTGTAGCGTCTTTTCTTTATTTTTAAATGACACAAGGTTTTTGGTCATTGTATTTGTTGCAGGAGCATTTGAGGTGTTATATCAACTAAATTCAAAAAGTGAAAAATCCTAAGCAAAATTCCTTTTTATACCTGGTTTCAGGAATGGCATTAGAACATTATTGTTTTACTCGTGGTAACTTTATTTGGAAAGCACCACCAAAAAGCAAGACCCAAGGATACCATAACAGAAATAAAGGTAACTATCATAAATAAAATAAAATGATTGTTTCTGATGGGAGGGATATATTTATCTTTTTTCTCTTTATGTTATAATTAACCAGCATGCTTTCTATTTGTCATTTCTACACTGCCTTCAGAGGAGATAAATCCCCTTAGAAAAATGGAGCTTTCTAGAAAAAATGACAAATTTTATTCATGTTAAGGTCAAATCTAGGAGGATAAAACAAATTTAATTTAGGAAATGAAAACGTATGTATCCCATGGTACTAATTGCTTATGTGGAAGATGTTTTCATCAATATGGAACCCATTCTTCTACTTTACTAGTTATTGATGCTTTGAAGGACACTTTACTTAGTTTAGAGCAACACAAATTTGCTGTAGATCATGAATCAAAAAAACTATGTATAAATTGTATAAATGTATACATTCTCTGAATAAAATAATGTCAAAATGATGATTCCTCAGAAAATCTCCATAAACACATTTAAGTCACTGCAACTTCAACTATGAACTTGAAATTTTAAATGTCTTGCTATGCAATATTTGAAAAAATAAATCACATGGTTATAATTGTGGGTGAACTTCATAGAATTCACCTAGAACAGTAAATCCACTAATTAATAAGAAGCATGATTGTATACTGCATTCATAACTACATTACATTTTAATCATTCTTAGAGGTGCTATCTTTCTCATAAGAAATTATATCTGTTTTCTTTTTCTCAGCTTTCAGAAAAAATATAGAGTGTAAACATTGAGTTAATATAAATTAATTCAAATCTATTCCAACAGAAAAATCACTACACTTATTAGATACATGTGCATCTCTTCCAGTACAAATGCAAATCAAGTCAAGCTATATTTTCAAAACACCACTCTTTAACCAATAAATATACAATCAATTTTCAGTACCAAGCATAATGCTTCAAGATGCTCCTCCAGGGAAGAAACAGAGCTCCTCATTTTATCCCCAAGACAGCTAAGTTACATTAGCAAATAATCTATGAATCCAGGAGTTACTACATCACATTTTACTCCAACCTCACTCAATATTAAAATGTAATAGTGTGGTCAATAAGATGTTGAAAATTATTCATCTGTAGTCTATTTATCTGCCTCTTTCAAACAGCTACAATACACTGGTCTGTGCAAATCACTCCCCTTGCCATTTTTTCCCATCAGCTGTGGATTAGGGAACCAGGTAACCTATATACATTATTTAAAATGAAAATGTTCTGTGTCTATTGCACTTTTCTATGACTAATATGTGTGAACTAGTATGTATATAGGTTAGGTAGTTATTTTCCTTGTTTCATAGGAATCTTTAGTTTCTTCCTTATTTTTCAGATGTGTTTCTATTTGATAAGGCTTCTGAATAAGTGTCTACCTAATAAATGATACAGAGTTATTGCTCATCTTTGAAAAATACATGAGAATATCTTTGGGTTCAAGGAAATGACTAATTCCTGTAAGTGTTAATATTCTGACCATAACAGAGGTGCTATCTATTTAGCTGAATAAAGAGTTAAATAGAGTTTTTTAATGATTACAGTTATAGAGAGAAAAAAAATCACATATATAACCTTAACAAAGATGAAAAAATTCAGAATGTGAACTTTTGCATTTGATAGTTGTTATATCATCTAGGATGGTCCTTTTTGCTCTCACTGTCTGTGTGCTTTTATCCATTTGTACAGATAAATGTCCCATACCAGCAGCTCAGATCCAGTAGGACTGGTCACTGTGGAAGTTCTCTAAAATCATTATTGCTTCCTGGTTTGCTATAGCAGTGGGGTATTTTTAATCTGTAATATAAACCAACTGATGATTGCTTTGTTTTTTTCTGGAGTCCTTTCTATAACAGGATCTTTTGTCAAGCATATCCCTCTCTCTCTCTCTCTCTCTCTCTCTCTCTCTCTCTTTCTTTTTCCTTTTTTAATCCAATGCTTGCTCTCTTTTTTCTCTTAATATTATTTTATTTTTCCTAATTACATATAAATATACTTTTCAATATTTATTTTTGTAAGATTTTGAATTCCAGATTTTTTCCCCCTTTCTCCTTCCCCCACCTCCAAGACAGAAGCAATCTGATATAGGGTAGACAAGTACAATCATGTTAAACATATTGCCATATCAGTCAGATCATGAAAGAAGAATCATATCAAAAGGGGAAAATACCATGAGAAGGAAAAAAAACTTGAAAATAGTATGCTTCCATCTGCATTCAGACTCCATAGTTCTTTCTCTGGATATGGATAGCATTTTCCATCACCAGTCTTTTGGAGTTGTCTTAGATCCTTGCATTGCTAAGAAGAGGTAAGTCTATCATAGTTAATCATTATACAATGTTACTGTTACTACATACAATTCTCTCCTGGTTCTGTTCCCTTCACTCATGTAAATGTTTCCAAGTTTTTCTGTAGTTATCCTGTTCATCATTTATTATGGAATAATAGTATGCCATTACATTCATTTACTACAACTTGTTCAGTTATTCCCCAATTGATGGGCATTGCCTCATTTTCTACTACTTTGCCACAATTATAAGAGCTGTTATAAATACTTTTGTACATATGGGTACTTTTCCCTTTTTTATGGTTTCTTTGGCATATACACCTAGTAGTGGTATTGCTTGATCAAAGCAAAAGCAATCGTGGTTTATTAGCTCTTTGGACATAGTTCCTAATTGCTCCTCAGAATAGTTGGATCAGTTCACAACTCTGCTAACAATGCATTAATCTTCCAATTTTCACACATCTTCTCCAACATTTATCTTTTTTCCCTTTCTGTCATATTAGCCAATCTGATATGTGTGGGATGGTATTTCAGAGTTCTTCAATGCTTGCTATCTTAAAGCAAAACTTAAAAGAAAATTCCTCTGCCATATGAGTTTAGCCTCTGTTAATGAAATTATTCTGAATCAAGAGACTGAATGACAGAAGATGGACTGTACTAATATTCCTTACTGTTGAAGTTCAAGTTGGAAGGGAAGGTGTCTAGAAAATTGTGCACTATGTTAAATCAGGTCAGCTGTCTGCTTGTTGGATGTAATAACTCAATTGGAATAAAGTCACTTCTTGACAGGTGGCCAAAGGGTAAAAATATTTTCTAAAGCACTTTAGAATTCCATTTCTTGACAATTTAATTCTATGGAGTGGTATTACACCTAGGAATCCCAACACCCTTGCAAGAGCAACAAGAATTTCATGAAATCACTGATTTCAGCTCACATAGTTTTAGAATTAACTGTTCATTGGATGAGTCGACCAGGTATGAGAGTATATACATTTTCAAAGTCAACCATATTCTGTTTTATTATCTCAGGCTTTTAAAGTAATGGGTAATCCCAAATAGTGTCTTCTTGGGCAGTCTTGCTCCAGTGTTTGGGCCATGTACATGTATACCATTTAGCTTGCCTTCCTTAAAGGCTGAAGAATAATGGGTAAGAAGAGTTTTTGGGTGTTTCCTGTTTGGTAAAGGTTATAAATCACATTACCACAAGGAAGGACCATTTCTCTAGCTATATTGCCAACTTTCTAAATGAGGGTTTAAGACTGTCAGCAACTCTTTCATGTCCTTTGGAATAAGCTACAGCCCTAATGCCTCCATCAGTATTGACAGTACAAAATGGAATGTAGCATTTGGGTTTTATAAACAGAGTAGGTAGGTTGTATACTGAAAACCACAATCAATATTTATTCGCAACTTACCCATTTAAAATAGTAGTGAGTTGGGAATCCTTGTAGGATGCTATATGATTTAAAAAAAAATTAAGGTAGGAACAGTGCAAAGTACTGAATACATTTACTCACAATATTTCCCTTCTCCCCTTTTCCAAAATACCACCCCAATGTTTTATCCCAGCCTTATTTGGATGAAGAAACTGTGCAATGTTTCTATTTCCTTCCCTGGTGTGTCATCAGCATCTATAGAGTAGAAACTCTGAAGACTTGATAAGAATGTAAAAGTTTGGAAAAAAATTCTATTAAATCTATTTTCCCAAACAGAAATAGTAGAATGCTCAGCTACTGGTCCATATTTGTTTAACTACTGTCCCCAAACCTGCTTGCTGGTTCAGTACTGCTTCTGCTGAACGTGGATCCAGTATGGAGAAATGTGAGTGCTATCAGTACTGACTCTGCCACTTCCCAATAGGATGCCTCTAAGTGGAAATCAGTCAAGGCTTATGCTCATGCGTAGAAGCATTTTGATGATCACTCTCCATCTGTGTTGACTGGACATAGTATCCCAAGAGCTTCTATCCTGGATCTTCTCATGAATTAGTTATTCATTTGAATTACAGGAATATTCATAAAGCACAAGTTTTGTTCAAGTCATAGTTTTAGGTGCAAAGGATGCAATAACCAAAAAAAAAAAATCACTTCCCTCTAGAAGATGATATTCTATCTGCAATGGGTACATAAATAAGTATATAAAAATACAAGTTTATAAAGTATATGTAATATAAATCGGTAGTTGAGAACTATCAACTGGTTAATCAAAAATGTTTTCATGAAGAAAGTGACAAAAACATGGAAACAAACAAACAAGGGATACTAGGAAGCAGGGACAAATTGGGAGTACATCTCAGATATGTAGCATGATTAATGCAAAGAAATTGAGACAAGAGATGGAGTGTTATGTGTGATGAACAGCAAGAAGGCCATTTGGGAGAAGAAAGATTGGAGAAAAAAAGGAAAACCATATACAAAATATATTTGAAAATATATGTAATATATTTGCAAATGTGGTCATGTAGTATATTGTAAACTGCATTGTACGTAGTATTTATTAAATATCTATGAATTGAACTGAAACAAATGAATAATATTTTTGAATGATGGTAATGTGAAAGTGAATGAGAAGCCATTCATTCATTTTAGTTCTTAGAACTTTAGTTTTTAAATTGTGGTGAATATTATTTTTTATAGAGTCACATGGAAATGTTGATATTCTGTCTAACTGTGCTCAGAAATCAATGTCATCAAATACTCAAGTAAAATAATATTCACATTATCAATAGTATTTTTTTCCATAAGTGAGTCATTCACTCCGTGAAAAATTGAACTACACCTTTCAAAGTTTACAAAAATGGAGGCAAAGTGTTTCTTGGGCTAATTGATGTTTTTAATATGACCCTCATTGGAAAGAGAAAAAGAAATGATACAATCATCAATTGGTTATATTTACCAGGGTTTTCTTAAATTTGAGCACATAGAAGATGAATTCTTTTTTTAAATAAATTCATTTATTTAATTTCTTGTTTACATCATTGATTTCTACAAGATTTTGAGTTGCAAATTTTCTGCCCATCTTTCCCCTATCCAACACCTCAAAACAGCCATCCCACTTATGACCCCTCCCCCAATCTGCCCTCTCCTATGTTCTCCCACTCACCCCTCTGACTTTCTGGTAGGGCAGGATGGATCTCCCTAACACAGTGCCTGTATATCTTAATTCCCAGTTGGATGTAGGTAATAATAATAATAATAATAATAATAATAATAATAATAATAATAAAATGTACATATATATTTTTAACATTTGTTATACAACTTTAAATCCTAGATTCTTTCCCTTCCTCCTTCATTACCCACCCCCATGGAAGGACAAGCAATTCAATGCAGGCCATACATATGTAATTATGCAGAACATCTCCACAGTGGACATATTGAAAGAGACTGATATACACAGACACTGCAGTTGGGAAATCCATCCTGCCCTACCAAAAAGTGACATAGGAGAGAATAGACTGGGGGAGGGGGGACACACTGAGATGGCTGTTTTGGGGCGGTGGGTGGGGGAAAGACGGGGAGAAAATATGTAACTCAAAAAAATTTACAAAAAAAA
>JAQQSU010000656.1:0-19410 GCA_028627135.1 Pseudochirops cupreus | reverse complement strand
AAGAGCTATTCCCTATTAAATCAGTAGAAAGATATAAATAGATAATTCTCAAAAGAATAAAAGCAAGCTGATTAGTAAACATATTAAAATGCTCTAAATGAATAATAATAGAAATTTGAATCAAAACAACCCTGAGGTTTTCCCACTATCCCTCAGATTGGCAGAGATGAGGGAAAAAAAAGTGAAATGCAAATTATTGGAGGGGATGAAGGATGACACACACAAATGTACTTTTAATTGAACTTTTTATTGAGTGAAGCATTCAGGAAAACAACTCCTAACTATATCCAAAAAGAAACTAATAATTCACAATGAGTGTATGTTCATCGATCCAGCAATAATACTTTTTAGGCATATAAACCAAACTGATCAAAGAAAGAGGGAAGAGACCCATATAAACAAAAAGTGTCATAGCAGTACTTTTGGGTCTTTTTTTTTTTATCATAGCAAAGGATTAGCAACAAAGAAATTGTCCATCAATTGGGAAATGGCTGAACAATTTAGTATATATAAATGTAATGTAATGTCATTGTACTATTAGGAATAATGAAAAGGACAGACTTAGAGAAACTTGGGAAGATGTATAAAATGATTCAGTTTGAAATGAGCAAAGTAAGAATTATACAATAGCTACAACATTAAAAAACAAAACACTTTGAACAACATAAACACTGCTTGATGCAAGGACCAACCAGCATTCTTTTGTCTTTTGATCTTTTTTCAGTCTTGTCCAACTCTTTGTGACCCCATCTGGTATTTTCTTGGCTAAGATAGTGGAGTGACTTGCCATTTCCTTCTCCAGATCATTGTACAGATGAGGAAAACTGAGGCAAAAAGGGTCAAGCGACTTACTCAGGGCCACACAGCTAAGTGTTTGAGGCCAGATTTGAACTCAGGAAGAGTCTTCCTTACTCTAAGCCCAGCAGTCTTTGCACTGGACCACCTAGCTGCCCACCACAACTCTAGAAAGCTTCTAATAAAGCATGCCAACCACCTCTTTACAGAGAGATGGTGGTCTAGAAGTGGAAAACGAGATGTGATTTTGATTTTGTACATATCTAATATATGGATTTTTTCTTGATTATGCTAATTTGTTGTAATGTAAGGTCACTTTTTTGGGGGGGGGAAGAAGGAGAATGGTGGGGATAAAGAAACTTATGATTGCTATACAAAAAAGGAAGAAAATAAAAGTTGCTCAATGAAGCATTTAAAGAAAATGTAGAAAAGGGCTCAGAAAGAGTTTAGAAGGGAAATGCAAAAAGATAAAGAGAGCTTCAGAATTAATGTGCAGAATTGATTACAGACATAAAAGATATCTCCATCTATCTATCTCTCTATCTGTCTGTCTGTCTGTCAGGCAATGGGGAGGACAGTCTGGAGGGGAAGTCACTAACAACTGGGAAGAGTGAGGGGGGAGTGGGGAATCAAAAAGTATGCAGTTGACTGCCTGATGACTTTATACCCTGTCAGGACATGGGTGGAGTTGAAACCATAGGAAAGACTGTGAAATCAGTGTTCAAGTGCATGTAAACATTACTAAGGAGGCTGGATAACCCCAGACAAATAGCAAAAGGAGTTCTCTGGCTCTGGGTTCCATATGGTTATTGCTGTTTTGCCTACTTTTTTTTCCTTAGAATTTCAATTGGGATAGATATGTTTTCAGGTCCCTTACTAAAATAGTAGGTATTGTTCAATCTTCAGTTGTTCTGTGACCGCGGTTTATTTATCTAGGACAAAAATATTTGTGATACAAACTACTTAACTACCTTCTGGTGACTTGTGCTATCTGTGGATGGAAGAAAATCTGTCTATTGAGGAGTCCAATTAGCATGGATTCAATAATAAGTTGTCTGTTTTCTGGGAAATGAAACACTTCACTGGTCAAAAAATAATCATAGAAAATGATTTCTGAAAGGTATGCTACTAGACAAAAGAAAAAAATACAAACAGACATAATTGGGACTGTATCCTTCTAAATTTTCAATCATGGGAAGGCTGACCTCCATCTAGTATTCACAGACACAGAGAATGCCAGAAAATCCTATTGGATTTGTGGACGTAAGTCATTTGTCCATATAATGATGTGCTGTGCCTGGATTCAGGAAGGACTGGCTTCCAATTCCACCTCTGATATTTACTAGCCATGTGACCATGGGAAATCCACTTTTTTTCTGTTCCTTAGTTTCTCCTCAGTAAGATGGGGGAAATAATATTGATAGCACTGAGCTCATCAGGTTGCTGTTAGCCTCAAGTGAGAAAAAGCCTGGTGAGCTTTGTAGAGTTTAAAATTCTATGTAAATGTCAATATTGTTATTATTATTGCAACAATATAATTGATAGTAATAATGGGAATATCCATATGCAAAAACAAGCACAGATTCAATCAAATGATATTTAAATTCATATTTTGTGAAAAAATATAGAGCATAAGTGAATGTAGCTAGTGTCGTGTTATAGAAAGCATTCTGGACTAGATGTCAGTAGAAGTGGGTTCTAGTCCCAGCAGTGTGATCTGGGCAACATATATGATTTCTCTAAGAGTAATTTTCTTTATTAGTAAAGTAAGAAGGTTGGTAGATCTCTTAGATTCCTTCCAATGCTAAATTTTTGTGATTTGCCTGGTTAATTACACGTATCCAAATTAATCATTGAATTTCCTTAGAACCTGTGCTACTAATTAAAATTTTTTCCCCCCAATAAGTTAGTCATCAAGTACTATTAAATGGCTACTAAGAGCCAAGTACTGTGTTAAGTCCTAAGGATGCAGAGACAAAAGTGAGCCAGTCCTTGCCATATATTTATCTTCTAATTAGTCTGAATTACTCTTTTAAGTGTCTGTATTTATCCATCTTCCAACAACCAATCAAAAGTTACTTAACTAGGCTTAAAGACTAACTTGGAAGGAAGGACAGAGAAATATTAAGGGTCATTGAGGTTTCTAGAATGTTGTAGAAATAAATTTTGTTACTAGAACTAGAACCTAATGAGAAGCCCCAAAACAAATGAAGAAAAAATTGGGACTGAAACCTAATGAAGAAGGAATGAAACAAGCATTTATTAAGCACTGTACTAATGATTTATAAGTACTGTCTCTGGATCCTCACAAAACCCTAGGAAGTATATATAATTAATATTTTCCCCATTTTATGGTAGAGGAAAGGGAGGTAAACAGAAGTTAAATGACTTGGCCAGGGTCATGCAGCTAGTAACCATCTGAGGCTGGATTTGAATTCAGGTCTTCAATCAACAGCTCTCATTTTACAGATGAGGAAACTGAGGCCAGGAAAGGAGAAGTGACCCTGATTCACTTGTGGTGAAACATCTCTCTGGGTGCTTCAGGGATTTTATAGCAGTAGAATTCCAGTATAATGAATAAGAGGAGATCTTCTTTAAGTTATTGAGAGTTTTTCTACCCTTCAGGGTGGACTTATAATAAATCTGACTTTTTGGCTATATTAAGATTCTTTTTCTTTTTTCCCTAACTCAACCTATGGTTTCATTGGCACAGGAATCCTGAAGAAGAAACTAATCTGCAATTTAGAGTGTTAGAATTGCTCGAGGCACTGAGAGGTTAAGTGACTTGTTCAGGATTCCCCAGCCAGTATGTGCGAGAAATTGGACCAGAACCCAGGTCTTTCTGATTTTGAAACAACTTTCTATCTACTCTTCCAAAAGGAGTCTCTCCAGAAGTTTGCTGGCAATGTTTAACAACCAGCTCTCAAGAAAAAAAAGTATACACTTTTAGATTTAATTTGCATTATTAATATTTTCTCCATCACTTTAAATCTAGACAATCCCCCAAACAGCTAAAGCCTAATTTGTAGCATTGGCCAATTTTAGAGGTGTAAATGTTCCTATGGAAAATTTTACAATTAGTGCTAAAGCTGGCTCCAGCACTCCTGTGCTTCTCCCCCATCCCCCACTTCCTTCCCCTTCTGCCTCTCCTTTTCCTCCTCTCCTTTTCTCCCTTCCACTCTCTTCCTTTTCCCTCTCCTCCCTCCCTCTCCTCTCTGCCTCCCACTTTTTCTCATCTTTTCAAACCTTTGGGGATGGGAATTGGGGGAAACTTGAATCATGCCTATCTGTATGCACACACATACACGCACACACATGCATACACATGTGCACACACGTCATTGTGACCATTGGGCATTTAGAACGCATCCCTTCTCCTTAAGGCAGTTGTTTTACAAGACATAGAGTGCTGGATGTGGAGGCAGGAAGATCTGAGTTCAACACATGCCTCACATACTGTATTGGTTAATAACAGCATCTACCTTTACTATGTAACTTGCCAGTGGTTGTATAGTGTTATAAGCAGGATTTGAACTCTGTTCTTATTTGAAGTCTAGTGGTCTTTCCCCCCTACCTGGAAGTATATAAGGAAGTATTTGAATACCTGACTTAATAAAAAAATTATAAATGATTTTGCCATCTAAATTGTCTTTTGGCCATCTAAAGAGATGACCTTTCCTTCTGCTCAGAAACTTTGCAAAGCAACATGACCAAGAACTGGCTTCTTGTTTGACAGATGATTGCTGCCATATTGCTGCATGCTGGTTATACCATACACACACAGTTATGTTTGTTAATATTTGGAGGAGATCTGAGCATCAGGGCAAAAAGTCTACTGCCCCTTCCTGCTAATTCTAAAGACTTTTAGGTTCATTTATTTGATTATTGAGTGGGGGGAGTTCTATGATAAGCAGGTGTGATCTGTAACATATTCAGCTGAATGTTTTTTCATTGAACTCTATGATTTTAGACCTTCTAGTTTTTCTTTGCTTTAGCTCGGGAAAGCCAAAGAAGTGTAAGTTTCCTCCAAGACACCTTATGAAAACACTTTTTTTTATGAAATCAAGAGTGAAATGAGTCTATATTTATTTGGAAGATCATCTGACTGCTGCTAAATGGAGTATCTCAATCTGAAAGTAAAATCTGTTTCACTGCTAAAAATTGCCAAGAGTTTTTTTGACTGAGATTTGGGGATCTGCAGAAAATGTAAAAGTTTTTTTTTTCTACAATAATCTGTTCAGTGAACAAGCTGTGAAAAATAGTTCTGTATTTTGTCCATGTGATGCAGCAGACGGTAAATTTCCATTTAAAAGAATGATATGAGTAGCTTCTGGCACTCATCTCAGTTGTCTTACTCTAATCTACTTACACTGAGTTTACAACAATACGGTTTATTATTTCTCTAAATCAGAAATCAGAAACGATCATCTTTGGTGTTTCACAGTTTTGCTTAGGACTTGAGCCTGCGTGTTGGGTACTGATTTTGAAATGCTGCCAGACTGGAAAATGGCCCTCCACTTCTTTTTATTAGTAGGTAAAACAAGTTACCTTATTTAATGCTTTGTGCTTTAGTATCACAGGGGTGAGGAACCTACGTCTTTGAGGCCACATGTGGCCCTCTAGGTCCTCAAGTGCAGCCCCTGACTGAGTCCAAACTTTACAGTACAAATCCCCTTAATAAAAGGATTTGTTCTGTACAACTTGGACTCTGGCTGCACCCAATGACCTACAGAGCAACATGTGGCCTCAAGGCCACAAGTTTCCCACCTCTTATTTTGAAATCTTATCATTTTGTTGTAAAGAATTATATATAGAATTTTAATGTTATTTTTTTGAAAAGTACTTCATGCATTTTCCATCTGAGTTCATCTTTTCTATGTCTCTTTTTTGACATGCCCCTATTTTTGTTTCCCACCCTCTGTAGAACCTTTTGATAATAGAATACAAGCTCCCCCAGGGCAGGGAATGTATCAGTATTTGTCTTTGAATCCCCAGCACAGAACACAATTGCTTGTACAGAGTAGCTACTAAATAAAGTTATTTCCAAGAATTGAAGTTGCTCAGTCGTGCGATTTAGTTTGACCTCTTGTTCCTGGGACCTAAAAATATTTAATTTATTTTTGTTCAGTTGTCCAACTCTTCACAACCTCATTTGGGGTTTTCTTGGCAAAGATCCTGGAGAAATTTGTTGTTTCCTTCACCAGCTCACTTTGCAAATGAGGAAACTGAGGCAAACAGGGTTAAGCGACTTGTCCACGGTCATGTAGCTATTAAGTGTCTGATGCTGGATTAGAAATCAGGTCTTCCTGATTCCAGGTAGGTGCTTTATCCATGGCACCACCAAGCTGCCCTCTCCCAAAATATTAGTGTGAGTCTAACAGAAAGAAGGAGGAGGCAAGCCTCAAAGATTTGTCTTTGATCTTTTTTTTTAATGGTCAACAATTAGCTACCCAGGGGAACCCAAGCATGGAGAATGGAAAACTGGGAGTGTTTCAGTCACTGCATTCTCTTAGTATACGAAAGCTTTCTCTTTTGTAGGCAGTGCGACTACAACTCTAAAAAAGCTGAAGAGAAAAGTAGCTTAGTTCAGTGGAATTCTTCACTACCACTAGCAACATTTCTTTATAACATAATCTTTGATTTCTAGGGAGGTTAACTTTGATATTTTCCAATTAACAAGCATTTATTTTTCTCCTCCCTTCCTGCCCCTGAAAAAAAAAAAGGGAAAGAAAAACCCTTGTAACAAATGTGCATAGTAAAAGTAAAACAAATTCCCATATTGGCCATTCAAAAATGTCCATCTCATTGTGTATTTTGAGTTTATCACCAATCTGTCAAGAGAGTGGTTGCGTTTTTCATCATTGGTTCTCCAGAATCTTGGTTGATTACTTCATTGGTAGGAGTTCTTAAAGTGCTTTACTTTGTTATTTTCACTATGTAAATTAGTCTCCTGGTTCTGCTCACTTCACTCTGCCTCCATTTTTACAAATCTTCTCAGGTTTCTCTGAGACTGTCCTCTTCATCCTTTCTTAAGGCATAATAGTATTCCATTCCATTCATACATTATAATATTATCAGTGACTAGATTTTGGCCCTATTAGATTTTTATGGGAATTTGTTTATTTTGTTTTATTTTTTAAGTTTGGAGGAGAATTTATGTATAGATAAAATAGGATGTTCATGATCTGTTATGACTTCCAGGATACCAAGAATTTCCAGGTTTCTAGGAAATTTCTCTCCCTTCCATTGACTGATACCTGAAATCCCACTAATCATGACTTTAACCTTTAGCTTTGTCATTTATTGAAATGTAAATGCTCCTGGAAGATAACAATCATTAAGCTCTTAATAGTCTTTTGTGCCTCAGTGTAAATGAACTGGAAGCAGGGTCTGAAGAATAAAAGAGTTCTAGGTACCTTAGGTATATGAAGATAAAACCATCAACAGAGGGAGTAGGGATAGTTGTTAACAAGGCAGGTGAAGGTACATAAGACAAAAATCTGCTTTCTTCTCAAACTTACCTAAGTCTCATTCTACTCTTTATGGCTAATATCATTTTCCCCCAGATATTCTCTTATATTCGTACTTCTTTGGAGTATCATCACCAACGGGAAGAGAAGACATAGCTGGTAGGTGGTGACATGTTGGAAATGGGGCAAATTTTGTAAGAAAAGAAATTTTGCATTTTGGAAGATTTTTTTAACTTTAAAAAATTGTGGTAACTTTTACTACTTATTCAAAATATCAATTAATTCAAGACCATTATATAACCACTTCACATACTATATAAATAATTTTCTCCAAAATCAATAGAGTTTTGGTCATCTATCCTGAGTGCAAATACATCTAAACTTTTCACATCAATGAAATTTTTTTTTCTATTTTAATCCTTTCTGGTAATTACTATCATAGATAATTAGTGTGAATTTGGATAAGTTATTTAACTTTCCTTTATCAGTTAAAAGTGAAAATTTTCACTTACTATCTAGTACTTAAGGGTATCAGTAGTTAATTAGTAATATTGTTAGTATTAAATTAGTGAAGTATTTAGGGGAAGTTATTTATGTATAAGCTATTATTGCTGAGTTGTCATGATTCCAATGAGATAATGAATGTGAAATTGTGCAAATTTTATAAAGTCCTACTAAATGCTTGTTACTCTTATGAAAACTGATGAGCTATCTTATACCAATCAGTCATTAAACATTTAAAAAGTACCTACTGTGTGCAAGGCTTAGCTTCTGGAAGGTCAGAGGAGTCACTTTGCATATACATCCATTTGTATATGTGTGTGTGTTTGTACAGGCATCCATCAGCGAATAATTACAATAATAACAGCTTATGTTTACAAAAGTGCTTTACATTTTTACAAAGAACTTTACACACATTATCTCATTTGAGATAATTCATTCTGCTCTAATAAAGTGACTGTAATGGATTTCATTAAGGGATTCCTAATTAGTTTTATCCTTTTGAAAAATTAAATGGAAAATGCTAAAAATGTTTGAGCACTTACCAGGCTATATGCAGAGCTGTGTATATACATGTTTTTGTGGAATAGATCTGTTTACGTTCTTGGAAGGGGATGCTTCAGCTGGGTCTGAGCAGGTATTGATAGGACACAGCTCTCAAATGCCCAGGTGTGATTATGGATTTGAGATGTCAAATCATAATTAACATAGCCTGCAAAAGTAGGTCAAACATATTCTTGATCATCTGCTAACTAAACTGATGCAAATTTGCTGTATTTTGGAGGTGAAATCCTGATTCAAAATAGTTATTTCAAAGTTTGTTTACTGAGAATGATGGCATGTTCCTATGATCACTGATTGTTACCAGGGAAACTGAGGCTGCCAGATCTCTTGTGTTCAGCAGTTCTTTGTTGCATTTTTCTTGTTCAGTCATGTCTCACTCTTTGTGACCCTATTTGGTATATTCTTGGCAAAGATACTGAAGTCTGCCATTTCCTTCTCCAATTCATTTTACAGATGAGGGAACTGAGGCAAACAGGGTTAAGTGACTTGCCCAGGGTCACACAGCTACTAAATGTCTGAGGTTGAATTTGAACTCACATCTTCTTGATTTCAAGCCAGGGCTCTATCCACCTTACCACCAAGCTGCCCCTGAGTTGCAAAATGATTGAGTGTTTGCACTAAGTTCAACCTTAACATGGTGAGTCTTCCCCCCTCCCACACACCTTGAAGCATTGGGACACAGATTCACCAAGAAAAGTTGATCTAACTCAGCTGGAAAAAGCAGGTTAAAGGTCCTTTGCTGATCAGAGTAGGAATAGGCCTGGACTTCCAGCCTAGGCTAGAGAAGGAGATCTCCTCTTAATGAAATAAAGACAAAATTCCTATTTTCTATAGTCAGCCTCTAAGGACAGGGATATGATGTGTAATTTCATTGATACAAGATTTCCCTGAGGGAACTGATTCAATCAATGGGGGCTGTCATCTTCTCTTCAACTTAGTTTTACTGTGTTGTCTGGGTCAAACAGCTAGTATTTGTCAGAGACAGGACCTGAACCCATGCCATTCTGTCTCCAAGGCCAATTCCCTGTTCATTAGGGAAAAGAAGGGAACAACAAACATGGCACATTTCTATATGCCAGGCATTGTGCTAGACACTTTACAGACATCTCATTTGATCTTCACAACAACCCTGTGATATAGATGCAACCATTATTATTCCCTGGGGCAGTGAGGTGGTACAGTGAGTAGAATGCTTGGCCTAGAGTTGGGAAGACTCAAGTTCCTGAATTAAAACCTGTTCTCCGGCACTTATTAGCTGGGTGACCCTGGGCAAGTCACCTACCCTGTTTGACTCAGTTTCCTTGTTGTAAAATGAGCAGGAGAAGGAAACGGCAAACCATTCCAGTATCTTTGGCAAGAAAATCCTGGGTGGGGTCACAAAGAGTCAGACATGACTGAAACGAATGAACAACAAATTATTATTCCCATTTGACAGTTAAGGAAACTGAGGAAGAAAGAGATGATATGATTTACTCAGGGTCACAGAGCCAAGGCCATATTTGCAATCAAGTCTTCCTGACCCTGGGCCAAACACTCTGTTGACTGCGCTACCTAGCTATCACTGTGGCATTGTAAAATAAAGAAATACTGACAGCTACAAATAAATAAATACTGGATTTTTTGGTGACTTACCAGTTTTTATAACTTTGCAACTTAATCTTCTTTTATTGGCTGATTTTTTTTCAGGAAAAGAGTCAGAGAGTCATAGAACTAGATGGGATCTCAGACAATATCTAGCTCATGCCCATATTTCTGAAGTGGGGAAACTGAAGTCCATGAAGGGGAAATGACTTGTCCAAGGCCATACAGCTAATTAGAGAACCAGAACTAGAGGCCACTTAACTGCGTTTGTTACTTTTCACGTCACCTTTTGAGTTAGAAATCAATTTCACCAAATTCTGAAAGGTGACCATTGGTGCACATCAGAGAAAATGCCAATTTTATCAAAAATGTAAAGGGAACCAAACAATTTAATGTATTATTAGCCCTAATGGAACAATGTCAAAGTGATCTGGTTTACAAAAAGATGTTTTTAAACAGAAATGTGAGTGAAAAAATAAACCCACATCTCTTTGATCCATTTTCTGCTAAAACATTTCGGACTCCAAAGGAATAATAGTAGTAGTAGTAGCAATGATAGTAATGATAATAACAACAAGGTTTAGAATGGTTTATGTAAGGAAAGAGAAAGGGCATGAATGCATATTAAAAGGCACAATTGGGGTTCCCAGGCCCCAGCCCATTGTCATGTATTTGACAATCACTTTCTAAATATTACTTTAAGTAAAGTTGAAACAGCCTCGAAAATATGACCTTATTTTGGGATCCAGGTGAGGGATTAAAGCCTAAATGGATCTTGTGTTAATTGTTCTTTGTGTTGACCAGATAAGTAAATACATATTTATGAAACTACTGCTATACGTAGGATGGACTCATCTTCCTGAGTTCAAATCCGGCCTCAGATACTTACTAGCTGTGAAACCCTGGGCAAGTCGCTTTACCCTGTTTGCCTTAGATGAATTTCCTCATCTATAAAATCAGCTGTAGAAATGACAAACCACTCCAGTATCTTTGCCAAGAAAACCCCAAATGGGATCATGAAGAATTGACATGATTGGTCAACAGCTACTACTAGAACGTGTTTAAAATGTTTCTATTTATTGAGTGGGAGCGTCTGCTTTCAAAAACTATAAATTAGTATGGCCCAATAAGTTTAAATGTTTTGATATTTCAAAGAGCTGTTAGTTCAACATTGTGTGAAATCCCTCCACTGTTGCAGATAGCAACCTCTGTATAACTCCGTTTTTACAAGTTACTGTGGCCAAAAATATAGGTTATGGTCAAATCAGTGATGAGGCTCTTTTAACCTTTGGGCCACAGGCAAATCTAGTCTATGCCTGTCTCCTTGGTTGAAGCCTTTCTAGCTTGCAAAAGCCTGCTAGCATTTGTGATTTGCTGATAATGCCTTTGAGATCCCAGGATCATCTTCTTACTGCAATGAGGCATTGATATTGTTTGGATTTTGCAGTCAATAAGAATGCAAGGTCAGCCACTGTATTTGAGATAACTATAGCCAGTACCCTCTGGTTAGTAGGACTGTCTGGGGATCACTGCACAACTGACTGAGCCTTGGCAACTAGCAACTATTATTGAATGTACAGACAGGCAACTTTACTTTGGTCAGTTTATTCCCTTCTGACTACTGAAAGAATCACTGGAAAAAAAATTCTCAACTGAAGTGTTGCAACACAGTTATATCTTCTAAAGTGGTATGTATTTGTTATTTTTCTCTAGGTAAGAGGCTAAAAGGTCTTGTGTGTGTGTGTGTGTGTATGTGTGTGTGTGTGTATTTATGGAGGTCCATAGATATATTTTACTTATAATAGGACAGATTCTTTTTTATAATAAGGGATTTGAGAAAAATCTTTACAGTAAACAATTCAGTGTTTCTCAATTTACTACTCTAATTAGGAACATTGTTTTTTAAGACTTGAATAACTTTGGAAATCATAGATATTTTGAACATAAATATTTCTTCTGTAGAGATTGTATTCTAATGGTACAATGTAATATTATATATCAAGATCTATACAGAATAAGTTTGGAGATTAAAACCTAAATTTATGAATTAGGACTATTTATGGATTTTAAACCCATCTTCTGACTCTAATCTCTGCCTCAGATGTACCTCTTTCATCCTGAAAGAATTTCCTGTTCTAGAGTAAGGCATCTAAAAAAGATAATTTATAACAACTCAGGTTGGGAATGAAGTGATGGTCAATATATGAAATGATATAGTATTTATAGCAAGAGTCCTTTCAACATTGTTTTTGTTTGTTTACTATGAGAGTAGGAAATTTATCTTGACTATCCTCTGTGACTGTCTTATCTCACTTTACATTTCCATTTTTGGTTAAACTGTGGAAATCAAAAGCCAGAGGCTGGCAGAGATCTTCTCTTTGAGAGAAACAATGATCACAATAGATAGGTTATGAAGATGGCTCAGATCAGATTAAATAGTTATGACTATGTCTCTGAAGACATCCAATAAAGTCCCACTTAAATGTCTCATAGGAGTGGAGATGTGACCTTTGGTTATTGGAGGTAGAGCATAAGATCTCTGACAAGTTCTAAAAGGTGAAGAGTCTTGGAGCATGGGCCTGGTGATGCACTTTATATATGGTGTCTGAAGACCAGCCTGGCTGAATTAAAAGAGGTATGCACCGTGTGGTGATACATTTTTCAGCAACTATTGAAGAAAATCTACTACTCCCTCCCATCTACTTTTGAAGAATATCTACTCTACTCACCCCCTTTCTACTTCTTGCTCTGAACGCAGCAATTAAATCAATAGTAGTATAGCTTTTGTAAAGAATATTTCAATTTGTAGCTCTATGGATCAATTCATCATCTCTGTGACTGCCCCAACCAAAATGCCCTTCCCCAGCCAACTTTTACCTGTGTTGTCTCCCTGACTATAATTTAAGCTTCTCGATGGCAGGGGTGTGTGTGTGTGTGTGTGTGTGTGTGTGTGTGTGTGTCCCTAGTACTTAGCATACTGCCTGGAAAATACTAAGTTTTTACAAATGTTTTTTTTTCCTTCCTTCCCTTTCTCCCCCTTTTCCTTTCCCTTTTTTTTTCCTTTTCCTTTTTCTTCCTTTCACTTCCCTTCCCTTTCCTCTGTCCATATGTGTGACCTGCTTCAATGGAAAGAGTATCCACATGGATGAAATTACAGTTCCTTAAAGTAAGTGCCATTAATAAGGGGTGGTATTATCCTTTCACATACAGAACTCAGTGTTATAAATGCACAGTTTGTGGCTTTCTGTGGTGGATAGCAAAGAAGTCTATCATGATAGTCCATCCAAAGCTTGGAAGCTATGCCTCTTTTCCCTTTAGTCTAAGGTGAAGCAAGGGTTTATGGGGTATTCAAAGAAGACTAGCACCTCTGGTGTGAGGGCTTGCCAAGCCCTTTTCAGGGCTACTTAACCACCTTTGGTGTCTACCTCGTATTTAGCTCTCACTTATAGCATGTGCCGTAGTTACATCCCAGTAAACTGTCTTAGCAGATGGGCTAAACCAAGTCGAGGGTAACTGACAGGCCTCAAATCAGTCAGTGATTTATGGGGATGTTTACCCCAATCATGTGAGGACTTCCCCCGCACTGGAATGGATGCATGAGAACAATTTGTTCCAAAAGCCATGAAAGTGGATGAAGCAGACACTATTAAGGGCTTGCATTGGTTCTCAACCTTCCTAATGCAGTGACCCTTTAATGCTCGTATGTAGGCATATCTGCATGTGGGTGGACTGCCTGGAGACGTATAGAGGAGCAATGTCTTGGTTCCTAAGACCATCGGAAATATGTGTTTTCCGATGGTCTTAGGCAACTCCTGTGACTCCTGTGAAAGGGTCATTTCACCCCCAAAGGGGTTGCGACCCACAGGTTGATAACCACTGGCTTAGAGCTTCATCAAACTTTTAAGACACTAAGGTCATCTACTGTCATGCAGGCTGTTGCCATCATCTTGACTTTTGTCCTGGCACTGGACTTTGATGACTCTGAAAGAGAAAGTGAGGCTGTTGACTCTGTTCAACTCTGTCTCACTTAAAAACAATTCACACATGAGTCAAGATTTCACCCCATGATGCCATTGGTCATCTTTGAAAACAAAGAACAAACAAGGTGGAGTATGCCACCTATCAACTTCAGGGTTCTACTTTCCAGGAGTTTGAGAAGTTCATACGGAATCGTTTTATTTTTTACAATATACCCTTAGTTGGTCTCATTGACTCATTCTCCTCCCTCTCTAGTCTGTCCTTCACATAACTGCCCAAGTGATTTTCCTAAAGCTCAGGTCTGTCTGAATGCTTGCTTAATTAACTGGAGCAATTCCTTAATAGTTTGAAGATCAAATATAAATACCTCTGCTTGTTATGTAACATCCTAATAACCTGACACAAACTTACCTTTCCAGCCTTATAGACGTTACTCCTCTTTACAGAAGCCAAATTGGCCTTCTTATTCTTCACATGTGACATTCCATCTACCACCTTATTTTTTCACAGGTACTAATGCATCACTTCCCTTTAGAATCCCTAGTTTCCTTCAAAACTCATCTCAAGCTTTATCTCCTATATTAGTTGATTTCACCTGCTACTTGGAATCCCCCCCGCCTGAACCAAAAAACATTATATTGTATTTATTCTAATTTTCCCAGAGTTATTTCAGTGCTTCCCACTCCTTACCAGCTACTCTGCTTTTGGATTGCTCCATCATGCCTTCCTCAGGAAATTCATCATTGGCAAATTCCATTCGCCTGCAAGATTTGTGCTCTCTTCTCATCAATATCCTTTGCTCCTTTGATTGGACCCTCTGACCACAGGGCAGAATTTTGTGCTCCAGGGCCTCCATTTATGGAAGGGACCTAGCACAGTCTTCTCCCCATTTCCCACCAACAACATTGTTTTTCGACTCCTTTGGATTTATGCAATGTGTCTTTGTGCCAGACACTTCCTTCATCCCTCCTCCCCAGCTTCTCAGTTTCCTTTTTTGAGTGTTGTTTTCCCCATCCTTCTTGAGACAGGTACTCTTTATTTCCATTTGTATCCCCAGTGCTTAGCACAGTGCCTGGCATATTGTAGGTGGTTAATCAGTGTTTGTTGACTATTGACTCTGAAGATGTGATTTTAAGAATCAAGTAATTTTCCCAATTTGGCGTTGAGGTATTCCTGGCAGCCCCCTTCTTGCAAGCAGAGCTTTGGAACTCAACTAACCCATATATTCATTGGTTTCTTGCATACCAATCTTGATTTTGGAAATCCTGCTGTTCCTGACTTCTCCCATACTTTGCTCATTCTAACTGCCTTTCCCACAACCCATTCTGCATCAATTTCTTTTCACCCTTTTCTCCTGGAAAGTAAATGACCCTGTATAATGCTGTTCCTAGGCTAGCTCTTCTTTCCATTCTATGCTTAGCACAGTTCTTGGCACTTCTAAGAGCTTCATGAACCTTTTTTTATTCATCTATTCATTTGTTTCCACATAGCCATTGCTCTATAGCCATACTTAGAAATTCTTTCACCCTGGGTTAGGGGATGGGGCAATAAGGGAGGCATTGAAATGGGGCAGGTTGGAGTTGGGTCTGGTGGTATTGCAAATAGTCCAGCAGAGGGGGAAGGGGATGGTGTCAGAGGGAAAGAAGACAGTTTCATTTGTGAGTTCATTTGTCTGGGAAAGGAGTTAGCCCATTCCCCAGATACCTACCTTTGCCCTTGTAGGAGTTGAAGATTGAAGACTGACCCAGCGGAATGACAGTCCAGTAAAGGGACCCTAGACAGAGGTAGGGTCCTCTCATGAGGGAGCAACTTCATGTTAGTTACAGGTTACGAGAGGACAACAGAATGCCAGGTGGCAGTAATGGCTGTCTCCATTGCTAGGAGAAAACATCCATCCACATGGAAACAAATTGCTCCCCCCATATGCATGTACCCCCTTTAGCAAAACTGACAGCTCCACCTTAGTTATAATCTGAAAATGATCACTCCCATCTCTCCCACTTTTAGCTCAAGTACAAGTTGTCCCCATCTATTTTCACCCATATCATAATTGCACTCTTTAATTAGCCCCACTTACCTGTTGGTTGTCATCATTTCACTGTGGCCCTTTTTTCCGCTTTTTGGAGGGGGAAAGGCAGGGCAATTGAGGTTAAGTGACTTGCCGAAGGTCACACAGCTAACAAGTGTTGTGTCTGAAGCCAAATTTGAACTCAGGTCCTCCTAATTCCCAAGCCCATGCTCTATTCACTGTGCCACCTAGCCGCCCTGTTTGTAGCCCTTCTTGATGACTGAGCTTCACTAAGCATCTCTTTCCTCCCCAGTGTTCTATGCCCCAAGTCAGACAAGTTGGTTGGTGCTTCCCTGCCTTAATATCAGATCTAGTCATGGGATGATGTCAGATTAAAAGTGTTCTGTGGCAGGTTAGTGTTTGATCTCTGGGGGTGAGTTTTTATTTTGTCCAAGCACCATTGTACTACTCTTATGAGTTTTTATCCTAAGCAGCTGTCTATGTCATTTCCTATGAAACAAACAAAAAAAATGGTAACACTTAATAAGTCTACTTCAGAATACATGTGTATGCTAGTACTGTCACACTCCTGCTTAATTCAGGCTCTCTTCATGAACATGCTGGAAACATCATCGTAAATGAAATGACCCCATGGTGTTTGAAAGGTTACATGGATTTTATTCTACCTTGACATGCATAAAAAGGAACTTTTTCTACAAGCCCTTGGAACAAAAGGAAAGTTAGTCAAGTGATCAATAATTATTGATATCTGGAAAGTTAGAATGCACAGAAGTACTTTGAAAGTATTGCTTTTTCCCCCATAGCTTTGTTTAAATATTATCAGATTTGACAGTCTAATATTTAGAAAAGATTTTAGTTCTGAAAACACTTCTACATTTGGCTTAATTGGACTGATCTGATTGGCTGTTTTACTATGGGATACATAGAACCTGTGGCACTGGCATTCTGACTGAGTTAGGGAGCTCCTATCTCTTTTGATTTCACAAATTATCCCTGACCACTCAAATGTTAAGAAAGCAGCCTGAAGAAATACAGATGACTTCAAGTCCTTATGTGGGTTAACATTTCTTTGAAAGTATGTTTTGACTTAGCATTGTGGAAAACAATAACAATTAAAATATGTTCTAAATTATTGGGCTAGAAATATAAATACATTATAATTATTCTTATTTTTCCTTTAAGTTCTTCAGATATATTTTATAGGAGATTTTACTACCATTAATCTGCCACAGAGCACTTTCAAACTGACATTATTCCATGACTAGGTCTGACATTAATTAATTTAAAATAATAAAGCAAAATATGGAAGTTAAGTTGATAGAAGATGATCCAGCAAGACATTATTATCCTTCATTAATTTTTAAAGGAAACTGTGATACAAAAATGTTTCTTATTCTCTTGCCAATTGTAAAAAAAACCCACTAAAATAACTGTCTTAAACATAATCAAAAGCATAACGCTCAGTTGATGACTGCCACTTGGAAACTCTGATGAGACAATGTGGCGATCAAGTTAATTTCACCTTTCAATAGCAATGGAAATTTGACCTTGAGGTTTCCAAGTTGTAAGTTAAGTTCTGGATTCGTTTTAAAATTATAAGGTGCAATTATATAATAGAAAGGCCTCATATCAAAGTTGAAATGTCCTCTGACTAATGGTTTTAAACTGTGATGCTACCACATTTCCTTTCCCAACTTGAAGGATAAATATATTAGAAGTTTAAAAGTTCTGACAAAATTTCTGGGAAAACTAGAAAGCTGTTTGGCAGAAACTAGGCATAGACTAAAAACTCATACCATATACCAGAATAAGGTCAAAATGGATAAATGATTTAAACGTAAAGGGTGATGTCATAAACAAATTAAGGGGGCATGGAAAATTCTACCTGTCAGATCTATTGATAAGGGAAGAATTTATTACCAAATAAGAGATAAAGGGGGTAATGGAATGTAAAAATTGATAATTTTGATTATGTTAAATTAAAAAATAACAAAAAAAAACCCAATGCAGCCAAGAATAGAAGGAAAGTAGGAAAAAATTATAGTGAGTTTCTCTGATAAAGGCCTTATGTATCAAATATATAGAAAATGGAGTCAGGTTTATAAAAATATGAGTTGTTCTCCGATTGATAAATAGTCTAATGGAATGAATAGGCAGTTTCAGAAGAAATCAAAGCTATCTACAATTATATGAAAAAATGCTCTAAATCACTATTGATTAGAGAAATGCAAATTAAAACAATTCAGGTTTAACCTCACACCTATCAGATTAGCTAATATGACAGAAAAAGAAAGTGACAAATGTTGGAGGGGATGAGGAAAAATTGGGACACTATTGCACTATTGGTATAGTTGTGAACGAATACAACCATTCTGTAGAACAATTTGGAAATATGCAAAAGGCCATAAAACTGTGCATACCTTTTGACTCAACAATATCACTACTAGGTCTGTATCTCAATGAGATAAAAGAAAAAAGGAAAAAGACATATACTTACAAAAATATTTATAGCAGTTCTTTTACTGGTGTCAAAAAAGTGGAAATTGAGGGGATGCCTATCAATTGAGAAAGGACTGAACAAATATATGATTGAGATGGAATAGTAATGGCAATGTTGTGTGATGGTCAACTCTGAATGACTTAGCTATTCTGATCAAGAAAATGATCCAAGACAATTCTGAAAGACTTATGATGAAAAATGCTATCGCCCTCCAGAGAAAGAACTGGTGGAGTCTGAGTTTAGATTGAAACATATTTTTTTCACTTTATTTTTCTTGCTTTTTTGTAACATGACTAATATGGAACTATATTTCGCATAATTTCAAATGTATAATTGATATCACGTTTCTTGCCTTCTCAATGCGTAAAAGGGAGAGAATTCAGAACTCAACATTTAAAAAATCACTGTTAATAAATAATGTTTAAATTTTTTTAAAAGATCAAAGAAATTCTGGTTTTAATAACTGAATAAAATCTTCAAGGGATTTCCAGAAAGATGCCAAAACTATTGAATCCAACAGGTTTAAAGTGAGTATTTTGCCAATCCTTTAATATTCTTCATTAAACTGAATTTTTTAAATCAGTTGGTATTTATTTAATTAGTTGGTATCTTAGGGTTGTGTTGCAAACATTCACAAAGATCGTTATTAGTTGTGAACCTTGAAATTGGGAACTTAAGAGACTTTGAAGAGACCTTAAAATTATTTGCTTAGTTATTTGGGAATTGACTCACTTTGTGTGATGCATTGGAAAGATTGCCAGATTTGCAAACAGCACAACTGGGTTTGAAACCTAGCTCAGCCACATGTCATTTAACCTCTGTGGGCCTTAGTATTCTTATATGTAATATAAGGAGTTTGGACTATGTCACTTTAACGATACTGGGATTTGAAGATCTTCCACGCCCCTTGAGCTTGCAGACGTAGCAGGAAGGGGTGGAGCAAGAGAACGCCTGAACCAAGCTAGTCTCCGTGCGGTGCTGACTGGAAGCGG
>JAQQSU010006559.1:0-13478 GCA_028627135.1 Pseudochirops cupreus | reverse complement strand
TGACTTTTTTTTTAAAAAATCTCTGTGGAGCTCTGCTTCTGGAGGGGAAAGCTCTGTCCCAAATCGCTGAGGTTCTCCCAGCTGCCAGAGTTCTTAGGAAGGTGCTGGATCCCTCCGCCACTTCTGGTTGACTGAATAAAAACGAACCGCAGGACCAAAACCCAAGACCGCAATCCAGATCCAGGCTGCTCAACACAAGAGCACTTGGCCTCTGAACGATTGCTTGGTCCCCCTGCAGTCTGCAGGCTGAGAGCTCTGAAGCAACAATGCAGAGGCAGGTGCAGAACCTCTGCCTTTCTTGCTTCTCATCCCTGGAGGCGTTTTGGCCAGACTGCTTTTCTCTCACGACCTCGCAAGTCCCACTGACCTAGTTCTAGATCCTGCCACAGCTGCCGCCAATCTGCTCACCTGAAGCTCCAGCCTGGGCTTGGCTCCTCTCGTCCTGCTGCCCCCAGGGCTCAACCACTGCTTCAGGCCAGGTTGGTTTCGGTTCGCAGTGCTGATATGGTTCCTTGTAGCCAAGCTGACTTTAGTGGAAAGTATATTTGTGTGCATTTTGGAGTTCTAGAATTAGTTTAGAGTCATATTTTAAGGGTATTTTGGGGTGGCTATGTGAGAGCTGCAATATGTTGCTGCTCTTACGCCGCCATCTTCCTGAAATTAAATGTTAAAATTTCTATAGATTTCAATCCACCTTACTCATAGACTTTATGATGTTATAATCTTGAGGTGTCAACACATGATTTTTTTAATTTAAATTTTTCTTTTATTAATTTGTAGACTTTAGGCATGTGGGAATCCAATAGACAGTCTAATAACTCTGATATTAACTGAATTCTTTCTAAAATATATTTTCTGTATTTTCTTCTACTGTAATAAGGTCAATCTCCTTTCTCATTTTTCAAAATTTAACCCTTCTTGACTTGTTATCTGTCTAGGTATTATTCTGTAGCTCTTTCTGAGAATAGCTCGTTAAGTCCAACTAAGTAGAACTAATAATTGCATCTTTAGACTCTGAAATTAATGTCATAACAATAATCTAGCTTTATATGAATTTTACTTAATGTAATAACATCATTTCTTCATTAGGAATTTTTTTTCAAAAAATAGTAGATTTTAACTTAATTCCACTTTCCTGAATTATTTATACATGTGTATATCCCATGAAGTGAATTTTGTGAAACAATCAATGGGTTTTTTTTGAGGCACTTAAAACCCCAGAATCTATAACAAGGAGTTCAAAAGCACCAGAAAAGACCATATTTATGTCCAGACTGGCACATGTTCCTGTTGTCATAGATTATTTACTATGAATTTGAGGGGTCTGGATCTATAATCTTATCAGTGTAAGGAGTTCCCTAGTGGCCACTGATACAGTGGTCATCATGGCTAATGATCTGCATTCATCAACTTCCAAGGGATGTCTGAGGCAACAAGAGATGTCAGGGCAAGGATTTGGACTCAAGACATCCTGATTCCAGCGCCAGCTTCCTTTATGCCACAGTACACTGCCCCTCCTATAATATTTTAATGTTGTCAGTTCCCTAGGAATTAAGGTGGCCAATGTGGGGGGGAGGTGGAGAGGGCACATACATACTTCTCTTAGGGACATGCAGCGAAGAAAACAGGATCACCAAAGCTGTGTCTGTCAATCCTTTCCTCTCTTGCACAAGTTCCACAAATAAAATATAACTTATCTTTACTAATTTTCCAAAACAAAAGGAAAAATAATTTAATTAAAAACTCCTATCTAACCATCCCATGAATGAAACTAGATCATGTCCCCTCCAACCAAACTACATAGCTTATTCCTTCCCATTTTTTTTTAAAGGCTGGCAGTTATAGCTAACTCCTGAGATCTGATCATTATATTGTTAAAGCTTACTATTCACTATCAGTTTCCCAAATTGTCTTTATTTAACAACGTCAAAGGGACATTTTATACCATGAAGACACCAAGATATCTGAACATTAAAAACCATGATACATAAAAGCTCAGAGATCAATATAATAAGCTTCTGTGATACAGAAACAAATCTTAATATCCAACGTCATAGCCAAAGAGCTATGTCAGTATTCGGGATCCTTTTCTTCTCTATAGAAACTAGTTTTTAGCTATTGAGGCTGGGCTTATGAGCCTTCTTTTAGAGGTCAAAATTTTAAAGTAAATTTCCTTGATTAGCTAATTAGCAAATGGAATCTCTTTCATGAATTGTGGAGTAGCATAACTAAGGTGAATGATAGAAAATATCAGTTTAATCAGGTAGAAAAATGGATTAGTTATTATGTACATTTAATACAGTTTATTTTAGCTCAACTCAAAAGGAATTTTCCTAAGGATTTTCATGCTGGGCCAGATAGAAATAATCGTCTTAGCTCTTCTAGTCCCAATTAGGACTCATGAATACAATCCCTGTTAGTTGAGAGACGTTTTTAAAAAGAAAAAAAATCACAAATCTATAAAAGCAAAAGCATATAACTGTCCATAAAACTGAAAGAATGTTTGTTGACAAACGTTATACATATTTATCAATATTTCCTGACACAACCAAGTATCATTTTGAAAGTTATAAGTTAAAACTTCTACCCAGATGTTTTTGGCATTTGATTAATATGAGAGATAATCAGATAAACTAAAAAAATGTCCTATTATAACACCATTGTTGAGTAAATCAGATTGTTTATTTTCAACAGCATCATTCACACTTTCATTTAGCATTTTAAGACTTACTTTCTACGCTCAAATAAGTGAATGGGCTTGTCTTATTTTCTCCATTTTTTTCATTGACAGCCTGGACATAGTAACCTCCCATATCGCTTGAAGTGGTTGCCAAGATGACCAGTTGATTCTCCAGGGTTATGGCTCTGTTTAAGAAAGCAAAAGATAGTATCAGCCCACTAAAGAGGGTTTCTCATTTTCTGTGCCAAAAATAAATATCTAGGTCATCTATCTATACAAAGATACCTAAAAGTTAAAAAGGAGGAGAGGGGTAAAGAGATCTTGAGAGATGAACCCAATCTCTGGGCAGGTTATAAGAAAATTTAGATTGCTGACCCTTCTCTGTTCAAACTGTGATAAATACTCATAGGATAAAACACAGCAGATTAAAATAATAGGGAGATAAAAATGAGAAAAAATAATGGAGTCCTTTGGTAGGGTACCAATAACTGAGGACATCAAGGGACATCTCAGTGATGTAATAAAATGAATTTCCTTTATGGTGTTCATCTTTCATACTTCTAATAAAGAATCTCCTTTAAATTACTTCTCATTTCTATTTTTATTAGCTAGGTCATAACTATTTAACTTACTTTCTTCATGCAAAACAAAAGTCTTTCCTATAAATCCATCACATACAAAAGCTGCAACTTATAGCAAAAGGCTACATAGTTATTCCTTCCATGTTGCAGAGGTTAGAGGCATGGCACCCCCATGAGCTGGAAAATCCATGTAAAATTTTTGGCTCTCCCTTCATATCAGAGAAGAAGCTTCAATTATTATGGTATCAAAAGATAAAATACGTTGATATTATATAGTACTGTACATATATTTTATTCATTTCTGAGCTTCTAAACTTCTTCTGGCTCATCTGCTATTCTTTGTGTCATCTGCAGCTTCCACAAAAGTCTCCCCAAAATCCCATTTAATTTCTTATCCTGTGATACAGCAAAACAGTGATAGGGAAAGTCAATATGTGGGAGGGATAACTGTATTTTTAATTTAATTCACTAAGTAACTGTTATGCCAAAAGCACTGTGGTGGGTATTGTGGATGCAAAGACAAAAGTACAATGCTGCCTGCCATCAAGGAGCTTTCATTCTACTAAGGAAAACAACATGTACACAGAGAAGTAAATATAATGTAATTTCACATGGGCATTAGCTGGGGTGGGAGGAATGGAGGGAATCAATTAAGGTTTCATGGAGAAAGGGACATTGAGCTTAACCTAAAATGAATGATGTTAAGGATTTTGAGATGTTGAGGGGTAAGGAGGGACTGCATTTCATTCAGCAAACATGGCAGATACTGTGCTAAGTGCTAAGGAAGCAAAAAAGAGGAAAAAGACAGTCTCTACTTTCAAAGAGTTCCCAATCTCTAGATATAGTGCAGAGCTTGTAGGAATTGTAAAGGTTTAAGAAATAGGTTAGTAATATAATTTGGTTGGAGCATAGAGTACATAAAATGGAGTATAGTAATATGAAACAGATTTAAAAAGACAGGCAGAAGGCTGATAGATTATCGAGGGCTTTAAATAAAAGACGGAGGTGTCCCCATTTTATCCTGGAAGCAATAGTGATCCACTTGAGGTTCTGGAGTGGAATTGCTGGGCCTAGACCTTAGGAAGATCATTTTAGGAGCTGTGTTGAGATGGGGTTGGACAGGAGAGAGATAAAAATCATGGAGGACAATTAGGAAGGAATTATAAAAGGTACATAAGTTAAGTATTAGCTGTGTGAACAGATACAAGAGATGTTATAGAGAGAGAAGCAATAATCTTTGGTAACTAATAAAGAAGAGCAGTGAGGACAATGGAAGATAATTCCACTGTTATGAACCCAAATGACTGGAAAGATACCCTCAAAATAGGTAGGAAAATTGAGAGGGCAAATTTAAGGAAGAAAATAGTTCATTCTATTTTAGATATGTTGTGTTTGAGATGCTGATGAATCATTCAGGTGAAGACATACAGTAAGAAGTTGGCAATTTGAGAAGAGAGATCAGGACTGTACACATAGATGTGGGGGTTATCATTAAACCTTTGGATGTAGATGAGATCGTCAAGCAAAAGATTATGGAGAAAGAAAAAAGGACAGCTCAAGCCTTAAAGAATACTTATGGTTGGAAAGCAGATGACGAAACAGCAAAGAGAGAAGAGAAGAAAGAACATGGTTATACGTGAGTGGATTCATCTCACAGATCCATTGGTGTACCTGATTTATATTTCAGGATTTCATCATGGCCCCTTTTCACCTGCCCCCCTTATTCCACTAACATGAACATCACTCTAATTCAAGGCCATTTCACCCCTCACCTAAACTATTGCAACAGCTTCCTAACAATCCACTCTACCTCTAATTTCTATCCTCTTCAATTCATATTTCCCAAAGCTATCAGAGAAAAATCAACAAAGAATGTGCCTGACCATGTCAAACCCCTGCTTAAAAAGCTCTAATGTCTTTCTATTACCTCTAAGAACAACACAAACTTCTGACTGGCATTAAAAGTCCTTTCCAATTTAGCTCTAACCTAATTTATTACTCCCCTTCACCAACTACAGTCTATTCCAACCATCCTGCTCACCATTTATCATACATGACATTCAATCTCCAGTCTTTGTGATTCTGCCCATTATGCTCTTATGCCTGGAATGCACTCACTCCTCAACCCTTGCAATCCTTAGTCTCCTGCAAAGCTCAGTTCAAGGGCTGTTTCTGAAATAAAACTTTTCCTGATCCTCTTCAGCCGTTAGTGCCTCCTCTCCATGAAGTTATCAAAGTACATTTTGCATATGTTTCACATCTACTTGTGTGTGTACATGCTGTTTCTCCAGTAGAATGTTAATACTTTGAGGGCAGGGACTAATTTATTGTTATCTCTGTGACCCTTGTGTTTAGGATAGCATCTAGCACACAGTAGGTGATTCAAAAATGTTTGTTGGTTTATATATATAATAGAAACAAAGAAGTAATATGTGTTTCCAAAATAGTATAAGCATAAACTTATTTTTCTCCCTGTCATTTTTTTCTTAAATTTAAAACAGATAAGCACATAACACATGAAGAACCGTCATACAGAACAGAAATAAAAGGTGATATCAGAGAACTGTAGGAGAGGAAGAGAAATGGGCTGGTTATATGATAAGGGTGAAACAGAAAACTTGAGTGTTCACTGGTATTCTCATGATGTCAAGAGAAAGCAAGGAATGTCATCAGCACATTGAGTGGGCACCATATGGTGTACTTATGGGAAGATTTGGACAACTCACAAAGAATGAGCAAGCAGAGACAGATTGGGATCCAAACTGTAGGAGGGAGCATTCAAATCAGTGAGATCATCAATCCATTTTAACACCCAAGCACATAATTCTTTCTATATTTCCAGAATTTCATCATTCTTTCCCCCTTCCCTATACACATGGTAACTCCTCTACCCTTGAATAGATGGACAACCTTCTGGGGCTAAAACTTTTGCATGCTTAGGTAGACTATTCTTCAGTCAACAAATACAGCATTGCTAAGCCTAGACTCAAAACATTTTTATCCTCAAAGGGTCTATCACAGCTTGTGCTCTGCTGCCATAGTGTTCATCTAGTAGGTGCTGTATAAATGTTAGGTATTATTACTGGGGGGAGGTGTTTGGGTTTTTTGTTTTTGGAGGGGCAATTGGGGTTAAGTGACTTGCCCAAGATCACACAGCTAGTAAGTGTTAAGTGTCTGAGGCCAAATTTGAACTCAAGTTCTCATGACTCGAAGGCTGGTGCTCTATTCATTGTGCTACCTAGGGCCCCCCCCCCAAATTGCACATCAAAAAGATAAAAATGTACAACTAGAAGAGGACAACAAAGTCAAAGCTCCAACATCCAAGGCCTCCAAGAAAAATATGAATTGGTTGCAGGCCATAGAAGAGCTCAAAAAGGATTTTGAAAATCAAAAGAGAGAAGTAGAGGAAAAATTGGGAAGAGAAATGAGTGATGCAAGAAAATCATGAAAAATTAGTCAATAGCTTGCTAAAGGAGACCTCCCCCGCCAAAAAAAAATCCTGAAGAAAATAACATTTTAAAAAATAAAATAACCCAAATGACAAAAGAGGTCCAAAAAGCCAATAAGGAGAAGAATGCCTTAAAAAGCAGAATTGGCCAAATGTTAAAGGAAGTTTAAAAGTTCACTGAATAGAATAATTCCTTAAAAATTAAAATGGAGTAACTGGAAGCTACTGACTCTATGAGAAATCATGAAATTATAAAACAAAACCGAAAGAATGAAAGAAAGAGACGACAATGTGAAACATCTCATTGGAAAAACAACCGACCTGGAAAATAGATACAGGAGAGATATTTTTAAAATGACTGGACTCCCCGAAAGTCATGATCAAAAAAAAAAAAGCCTAGACATAATCTTGCAAGAAATTATCAAGGAAAACTGCCCTGATGTTCTGGAACTGGAAGGTAAAATAGCAACTGAAAGAATCCACCAATCACCTCCCGAAAGAGATCCCAAAAGGAAGACTGTCAGGAACGTTCTAGCCAAATCCCAGAATTCCCAGGTCAAGGAGAAAACACTGCAAGCAGCCAGAAAGAAAGAATTCAAGTATTCTGGGAACACAGTCAGAATTACACAAGATCTAGCAGCTTCTACATTAAGGAATCAGAGGGCTTGGGATATGATATTCCAGAGGTCAAAGGAGCTAGGCTTAAAACCAGAAATCACCCACCCAGTAAATCCGAGTATAATCAATCCTTCAGGGGAAAAATGGGCATTCAAAGAAAGAGAGGACTTTCAAGTGTTCTTGATGAAAAACCAAGCAGATTGGGGGAGGGGTTAATCAGAAGCAAACACTTTTGAGGAGGGACAGGGACAAAAGAGAATAGGATAAATAGAGGGCAGGATAGGAAGAAGGGAAATATAGTTAATCTTTCACAACCTATTATGGAACTGTTTTGCATGACTACAAATTACTTACCTACTCAATGAGGGTGGGTGGAGAGGGAGGAAGGGAGAGAATATAGAATTCTAAGTTTTAAAAACAAATGCTAAAATCTGTTTTCAGATGCAACTGGGAAATAAGATATACAGGCAATGGGATATAGAAATCTATCTTTCTCTACAGGAAAATAGAAGAGGAAGGGGATAAGAGAAGTAAGGCAGATTGGAGGAAGAGGTGGTCAGGTTGCATTCTATCCTGGGGTGGGGGAGAGGAGAAATGGGCAGAAAACTTGGAACTCAAAATCTTGTGG
The DNA here is from genome assembly GCA_028627135.1 of Pseudochirops cupreus. NCBI lineage: Eukaryota > Metazoa > Chordata > Mammalia > Diprotodontia > Pseudocheiridae > Pseudochirops > Pseudochirops cupreus. Next base: position 5,523 of record JAQQSU010006559.1, on the reverse strand, counting down.
AAGTGAATGTTGAAACTAAACATAAATTCTTAAAAACAAATGAAATTTTAAAAAAAATAAAATGAGCTGGTGAAGGAAATGACAAACCACTCCAGTATCTTTGCCAGGAAAACCCCAAAAGGAGTCACAAAGAGTTGGACTTGATTGAAAAATGACTAAACAATTAAACTAAATGATCAGGTATCTGGAAGGGTCCTGAGAGATTCATCTGTTCTTATTCCCTATTTTACAGATGAATAGGTTAAGACTATGAGAATTGAAGTGACTCGCCCAAAATTACATAATTATTAAGTAGAAGGATCCAGACTTCAACCTGGTCCTTTTTACTCTAGTCCATCCCATTCTGACTAAAGGAGAAATTTCAATAAAACAATGATAAATATTCTATATAATAGCTCCCTTTGCAAGTAGCAAGAGAACAGCAGATCAGTGAATTATAAATTCAATTGGACAACAATTTCTAGTTTGGATCAGGACCTAGGGGGTGAAATATATTAAATATATTTTAAAATACATTAAATATATTTTTTTAATAAGGATTCATAGACATCTAATAGAAATTTCAGGTTTAAAGACGTGTTGTGTGCTTACCTAAAAAAGGTGCTACTGAATCTTTTGCTGCTGACCTTTACTTTCAAGTCTAGCCTTTAGTTCCATATTAATTAAGTCTAACTCCCTTATCAGCAGGCAGCCTGTTTGTCTATCAGAAAGACCTGAACCTCTTTGGCCAGACCCTGATGGAAGATACAGGAAGATCTCCTTAGGGCCAGGATTCTGAGTTCTGACCTATACTTTGTGAATCAATTCAGTACAATTCAATTTCAACAAACATTTATTAACTGTCTACTATGTACAAGGCACCATGCTTGGCCTTGTTAAAAAGACAAGACTGTCCCCTCCTTTAATTTCCATGTAATCTGGTTGAAATTAGGGGATGTCTTGTTTTTTGTCTTTATATTCTTACCACCTAACAAAGTACCTAGCCCATAGTAGGGGCTTGAAAAATGGAATTCAAGTAGGACCTGACCTGAAAGAACTTATCTGAGACTGATTATGAAAGAAAATTGAGTGTCTTAACATTGATTGAATGAGAGAGGTCAGAGAACAGTGGGAGCAGGGGCTCCTAGATGACTTAGAGAATTATAAACTAATCCAGGAACAACTCCAAACCTACAAAATATTCTTAGGAATGAGAAAACAGTAGCAACTGTGGAAGATAAGGGAAAGATAACTTAAGATCTCAACCTACATTCTTATTGAGGAAAAAGGAGGCAAGGGATTCAAGGATGGACACTTCAGGGAGGAGAGGACAGGAGTTGAGCCTTTAGAGAAGATAGAAACTAACAGGAAGCACCTTGGAGGCACAGGGATTATGCAGATGAACTGAAACAAGTGAAGAACAGACAATGATCTAATTTAGTTGGAATGGAAACTGCATGGAGGAGACTGATATGAAATAAAACTGGACACATAAATTGGAAGCAGAGGTATCAAAGTCAAGTTTCTAGAAGAAGCATCTAGAAGAAGGGAATACTTACAGACAGCAGAGACTGGATTTGAACTCAGGTCTAGCTGACTCCAGACCCAGCAATGTGCCTATCCAATGTGCCGCCTCGCTGCCTCAATGTGCCCCAAGAGGCTGATAGTGATGAGGTGCAGGCTCTGGGAGCCCCCTTGAGCTCTCCCTGAATCTTTGAGGTACAGGCTCTGGGAAACCCCTTGAAGTCTGATTAAATCTTCCCATTTGATGAGGCATTTGCAGAGGCCATAAGTTTTTCATTGTGGCTGGGCCCAAACCTCTGTTAGTAGCCTGGCCCACCCTTGTCTGTGGTCTCCAGGTAGCCTCCAGCAACTTCCCACCCTTAATCACTCATTACTGGAGTCTGACCTCATCTTGACTTCTGAAGACCCTCCCCAAACTCATTACTGGAGTCTGACCTCTTCTGTAGTTCCTAACCAGTGCAGACACTGGGGATTCTATTTGAAATCCGTCCCACAACCAGGTCATATACAGACTTGCTAAACTAACTGAATACAAACCTGCCAACAAGATGAAGTTTCAGTACCGGTCTTTTATCTGTACTACTCATTCTCTTAGAATGGTACTCAGTGAAGAGACACAAAAATACTACTCATGTCTTAAGAGAAGAGAATGTCTGATCTGGAAGAAAATGGGGTTTTGCCAGGAGAAATTATAGTTGTCCTGGATGTCTAAGGATATCAACAAGAAGACATTCTTAACAGGAGACTGACAGACATATTATCAGAGAAGAGCATAGCTTGCCACATGTAGGACTAGAAGTGACAATGGGGAATAACTCTTAAGAAGATATTTTAGGACTTGCTTAAAAGTTTCAGCATTATCCTTGACTCCTCATTCTCCTTCACCCAATATATCCAATTAGTTTCTAATCCTACCATTTGTTCCCCCTCAATACCTCTCACATACAATCTTTTCTACTCACACAACTGCCACCTTAGTTCAGGTCCCTATCACTTCTTCTGTGGTCAATTATAATAGTCTTTCAAATGGTTTTCCCGCCTCAAATCTCTCTCCACTCCAACCAAAGAGATTTTTCCTTAAATGCAGATCCTACCATACTACCTCAATAAATTCCAATGGCTCCTTTTTGTCCCTAGGATTAAATATAAATACCTCTATTTGCCTTTTAAAGTCCTTTATAACTTGGCTCCAAGCTTTCTTATACATTATATCCACCTCCCACCTACTATAATCCAATCCAACTGGGCTTCTTCCTTTTTTCACACACTGCAATCCACCTCCGATGCACATGCTATCCTCCATGCCTATCATACATTTTGCATTCTGCCAGCTATTCCACTTCTTCAGGCTGAATGAAGCCAAAGTTCTTCCTTCTACATGAAGACTTTTCTGATTCTCCTACATATTTCTCCCCTTTTATCTTATATTTTCTACTGTGTATTTATAGATAGATAAATAGATAGATAGATAGATAGATGGATGCATGGATGCACGGACAGAGACAGAGAGACATAGATATTTGGTACATAATTACATATGTACATATTTCTTCTCCAGATGTTACTTGCTGTAAAATGTATATTGGGTAATTTTCTCTTTTGTGTGTGTTTTTAATAAATTTCTTTTTGATACATTGTAACCTGAAGGTTTGTAAATGAGATTTCCATGGGATTCTGAATGAAATATGAAGCTCTTAAGAGGTAACCAAGGTCTATATCCCATGGAAGTCTCTGACACATGGCTAACATGAACCCTTTTACTACATAAAATTAAACATTTGTCATATTGTAGACCTCTTTAAGAAGTGAGTCAAGGGATGGCCTGTTTAATTAAAAAAAAAATCAAACTGGAAAGAGAAGACCCTCAGGGTTGGTGCCCAAAGGAGAAGCAGCTGCTATTGACATTCACTCTAAGCCAGGAGGGTCCAAAACATGGCCATTAAGTGATACTTGGGCAGGGACCTATTGTTGTCTAATCCATGAGCTCTGAAGAGAAATGGGTTTGAGACACAAAAAAAGACTAAAGATTAGAACATGCTCGTGAACCCCAAGTTAAGATCCTCTTATAGGGTAAGGAAGATTTCTGATCAAACCCCTGTGATAGTTGTCATAGGATTGAAGGAAAGAACACCAGAGGACCATCAGAAAAAATAAATCAGTTCTTTGATAAAAATGATTTGTCATTTTATTCCTTATATAGCTTCAGATCCTTTTCTGAAAAGACAAAATAGAACTAGTGATCATCATGACTGAATATTATTTGGGACAACTTTAAAACAAAGGAGTATCTTTCACATTGGTATTATGTGCAACAAATTCCGTATTTGGGTATCTTTGCAAACAAATTTTCCCTAAAGTCAACTCTTTGCACATAGTATCTGAAAGTATAATTCATTGTAAAAGTAGCTTTGAATAATTTCAATTGACTGTAAAATATATTTTCAAAATTCAAATTGTGCAAAAAAATGCTGAACTTTAGTTTCTAAACTAATATGTTTAATGGAGACATTTTAAAAGTTCTCTTCTTTAATTAAACAACTTTTTAATGATGTTAGTTCTAACACTTAGTGTTCTGAGTATAATCAGGATCCCTAGCCACTCAGTCTAAAAGCAAGTTCAAGGCAGACAACTTTGAAATTGATGAACTTTCCTGAGTTGTATAATTGCAAGAACTGAAATTACTTCCAAGAAGTTATGGCAATAATGAGTCCCTGGATACTCAATAAATGTTAAGGTCCTAGAGTGACATGTTTATTTAGTCTGATTGTAAAGCTTGTTACTATTATTGCCCACTTAATTTGCATTCAGCATTGACTTTTTAAAGCAAGTAGATAAACTTCAATCCACAGATTTCTTTGGAAATTTGAAACTGGAATCTCAAATAAGCAGAATATTTGTGCTTGAGTGGATTAGGTAGCAGTTAACTCCTGGCTAAACTGGGATACTGAAATTTCACTTTATTAAACCAGAAAAAAGGAAAAGCCAGAATCAGTAATGTAGAAAAGAGCTTAGTGGTGCAGTGATAGTATACCAGGCCTAGAATCAGGAAGACTCATCTTCCTAAGTTCAAATCTGGCCTCAGACACGTATTGGCTGTGTGACTCTGGGCACTGACCCCTGTTTGCCTCAGTTTCCTCATCTGTAAAAAGAACTGGAGAAGGAAATGGCAAATCACTCCAGCAACTTTACTAAGAAAACCCTAAAAGGGGTCACAAAGAGTCAGACACTACTGAAAATGACTGAACAACAAAATGTAGGAAAGAAGATTTTTAAAAATTGCATGTACTGATTTCACTTTTTAAAAAAATGTCTCTAAGTTCTAAGCAATTTGAACTAATAGCTATTCCCCGAATTCATCTCACCATTTTACCTCAATTCTCATGTTTACTGCCTCTCAGTGTTGGAACCCACTATCATCTGTTGAAATTCTTTTCATCCTTTGGTGAAGCCTTCCCTGATTCTGTTAGCTAAAAAATAAACACTTTGTCTGCTAACTTCTCATAGCGCTTTAGACATTTCATTTACATTAATCACATTCAATCTGATATCATGCATAGAATCAGAGGACCATAGAATCCTTGATTGGACCTTAGAGGTTATCTAGTCTAACACCTGTCGCTTTACAAATGAAGAAATGGAGTACAGAAGAGATTGAGTGATTTGCCCAAAGTCACATATGTATCAAGTTTCAGAACAGAAATTTGACATAGGTCTTTTGATTCCAAATTTAGCATGTTTTTGTGTATATATCTCCTGTGCCCCTCTCCCAAAGTCAGGAGCCTCTACAATGATTAAAGGTTGTTACCCTTATTTATATCAATAACAATTAGCATAATATTTGTATGTAGTAGGTGAGGTGCCTAAGGTACCCAAAAGATTAAAAAAAAATAGAAGGTTCCATATGTGGACATAGTATCACTATGACAACAGAAAATCTGCCAGTCCTTAAAGAGGCATAAAGGAGCAATGCATAACTATTTTTCTTTCTTTCTTTCTTTCTATCTATCTATCTATCTATCT
>JAQQSU010006558.1:0-13478 GCA_028627135.1 Pseudochirops cupreus | reverse complement strand
CAAAATCTTTCTTCAGCTGATCTCTAGCTTTTTGGCAATCTTCATGTTTCTTGGAAGCTTTTGGTGTGGGAGTTCTGACTGTGTTGTCTTCCTCCTGTTCCCTGCTTTGTTCCTTCTTTTCCCTGAAGAAGGAATCTAGAGTTTGGTTGCTGTTCTTACTTTGCTTCCTATGCTTATTCACGGTCACCATTTGATGGCTTTTTTTTTAGTTCTGTGGAACTCTGCTTCCAGAGGGAACAGCTCTGTCCCAAATCACTGGGGTTTTCCCAGCTGCCAGGGCTTTTAGGAGGCTGCTGGGTCCCTCCCCAGCTCTGGCTCACTGAAAAAAAAAACCCCAGGACCACCACCTAAGACCACGATCCAGATCCAGGCCGTTCAACGTGAAAGCACTTGGCCTCTGAACGATCGCTTGGTCCCCCTGCTGTCTGCAGGCCAGGAGCTCTGAAGCAGCAATGTGGAGGTGGGTGCAGAACCTCCGCTTCCACTGGGTCTTTGCCCTGGAGGCGATTTGGCTGGACCCGCTTTTCTTCCCTGGTTTTTAGCCAAGTTCCACTAACCTTAGTCCTTTTTTCTTATGGCTTGATAATTCTGGATACTGCCACAGCTGCCGCAGATCCACTCTCCTGAAGCTCCAGCCGCCCCTGGGGCAAAAGCCGCCGTTTCAGGCTGGGCTGGTTTTGGCTCTCAGAGCTGAGATGGTTGCTCTGAGCCGAGCTGCCTTCAGCAGGAAATATATCTGTGTGCGTTTTAGAGCCCTAGAATTTGTTTAGAGTTATATTTTTTGGGTATTTGATGTGGCTGTGTCAGAGCTGTGATTTCTTGCTGCTCCTATGCTGCCATCTTGGCCCCCCCCCCATCTGACAAGATTCTTAAGACATGCCTGAAAGACATTTGGAATCCTTCTAATGCTTAATTTATTTCAGCAAAGCTCCTTTTCCCTAGTAGCCTTGCAAAGCATTCCCTTCCTCCTTTCCTTTGCCCCCAAAAGGATGTTGTTTGTTCCTCTCATACAGTGACTGGAATGTATCTTACTTTCTGCATCTTTTCTGTCTGGAGACTCCCAGGAAGCTTCTTCAAATAATCCTTGAGCAACATCTCATAGCGAGGGATTTCTGTACTGGCTCTAGCATGTGATGCTGTAATGTCAGGTTCCCACAAACCTCCTGTTTCTGGTGAGACAAAATTCAGAAATATATAAAGTTAGACCCACCTAGGAAAAGTAACCAACCAACAGAAATTAATGCAAACATGCCAATACACCCTGAAATCTGGACTGTCCTTGGTCTTCAAACTACTAATGCAATTACATTCTTTCAGGGGGCAAAAAGGTAGATTAAATGAAGATCACCATGTTCCCTCAAATTCTTATCAATGCTGTGTTAAATAATTTCCACCTTTCTTGAGCAATTAAGACTGGATACTTTCCTTCTTGTGCTCAGAAAAGTGTAGATATTTTCAACTGTTCCTACACCATGTTAGATCCTAAATTCTGATCATAATTAAAAATCCAATCACTTTTTTACAAGGTTTTTACTGTGAATAAAGAAAATGAGTAAGTCTAAGTAGGTAATAGGATCTTTATACCTCCAAGGGACCTTAGGAATCATTGAAGTCCACTCTCCCTCAACTTAAAAATTTGTAAACTAAGGCATAAAGAAGGGAATTTATTTGCCCAACATCACATAGCTAGGAAGTAGCAGAGTTAGGACCCAGATCATTTGACTTCTAGTTCAATGAATTCACCACTACCCAAACAGTGACTTCATGTATCAGTCTTCCTGTCTCTGGCCCCTGCCATACTAACCAGTTCAAGTTCACAGAAAAGATAGCTTGGCTAAAAACCTGGAATAATCACATGTACTGTGATCGACTTTATCTTTCCATAATTTTGGAAAATGGAGCAAAATTAGCCAATCACTAACTTTGCAGGAGCTTAGCCTCCTACATTCACATGTTTAGCCAGGAAATTACAAATCTGGGTTCAAATAGAGGCTGCTAAAATGCTAGTCTTAAAGGATAAGCTGAGAATCTCAAATGTCAAAGTAGGGGCAATAGTGGTCTGTTGGTAGGCTGGGGCACTGCTGGTTCAATGTCCTGAGCAGCCTAGGATTTCCTATCCCCACCATGCCCCCATCACAGACAGGGAAGCAGAAACATGCAAGCTTGACCTATTTTCCAAAGTCAGTGCATCACAGAAATGCTGTTTTACTTAAAAAATCACCAGCTACTATGCTGTATAGTGAACCATATTTCTGCTGTGCTGTCTTTGGGTAATCTATTATTTCTAAGTGTTTTATAAACCAAGGCTTTCCTAGATTGTGGAAGCACTTTGGCTGGAAAGAGGAACAAAAATTCCAGAAACAGAAAGGATTCATGAAGCTTCCTATGTATGGGAAAAAGCAATTTAGAATCTTTTAAAGGACATAAAATGCCAAGTGCTACCCTCTTCATGGGATGTTAACAAAGTGGCTCCAACATTTCTGCTAGGGTTTGGGGGTGGGGTCCGAAGATCCACAACGCTTTTACCCCAGCTCCATATTCATTTCCTCTTTGATCCATGTCATACCAACCAGTTTGAGTTTATAGAAAAGATATATAATACTGGTGAAAAAACCTGGAACAATCACATTTACTCCAGTCTGCTTCATATTCTTTCCATCATATGGGGAAATGAAGAAAAATTAGTCAATTGCTAACTTAGTGGCAACTTTGACTTGCAGTTTTGGTTTTAAAGATACAATTATAGCCATAAATATAGGTCTCTTAAAAAAATTTTCTTGTGGGTTTAAGAAAACCAGTAACTTTAAAATAAAATTAAGTCTTTCTTGCTGAGGAACATAATGGACAAAAACATAATGGACACAGAGAAGCAGAAAAAGAAAAAGAAACGAATTGCAAGGAAGCCATAAGATGAATTCTTATTTACAATCTGATCTGTCCAAATTGTGTTTAAAATCATTCAGAGGGGAAAGGTATTGGATCATTCAGGAATTAAATCAAGTCTCTGTGGAAAGTGGTCAGAGAGCAGAAAGAAGCAGCCATCGACAGCCACAGGACAGGACAAATCAGGAGAAGCCAAGAACTGTGAGTAGTGAGGCTGGGCTGGCAGGACATGACAGGTAATGAAGCTGAAAAGCAGGTTGAGAGAAGGGAAGGCTAACAAGAAGGACAAAGGGGACCTACAGATATACCGAATCCTTATGACAAAGCTAAGGTCAGAGTCCAGGGTTTCAGGCCAGATGAGATGTGTTGGTAAAGTGCTGAGTTTGAGAAATTAAGGCAGAGTGGATGGCTAGACACCTAGACCAGGCATGAGGGCACAGGCAGGAGCAGAATCAAAGTACACAGGTAAAGACTGGTAGCCAAGGTTCAAAGTGGACCTAAAGGAACAAACAGAGAATGAATGGAGTTCAGAGAGGGAGACTGAGAACAATGTCTCCAGTTCTGTTATAAATGAGAGGATACTCACAATAATGCAACCAGGGCATAAGTATCAATTAGGTTCAAGCCTGTATGCTCTTACTCAGTTTTAAGCATTTGCAGTGGTGTTGGCATATAATGACTGGTATTTTGCTCCCTCAAACAAGGCAAGGAGTGATAAGAGATTAGGGTTGGTGATGGCAATCACCAAAGGGCTAGTTATCAGAGGAATCACCATTCATCTAACCTTCTCTTCAATTAGTCTCTGCTCTTCTTAGGGCCCCCCCCCCAAGGCAGGCTGGGGGGAAGTCTGGCATGGTGGTTGGGATATGAATATGTGGAGTAACTTTTAGGATCCAACTTCTATATGGGTGTTTTAACAAGGGGGGACTGGTATGAGGGGGTGACTATTCAGGAAGAGGTTGTCCTGGTACTACTATTTATCTAAGCAAGGAGATACAAAAGGCTGGATGACTCTTAAGAGATCTTGGAAAGTCCAGTTTGAATGACATGATAGGGATTCGGCAAGCTCACAAAGGAGGCCTAGTGTGAGGGCTTTCCAGAGACAAAGTCATGCGTCACCTTCCACAGGAAGTGGCAGCCCAATCAATACTGCCACTTGGCCTAATCCACATAAGAGTACTTTTCTTTTATTTCCTGTGGATCAGTATGACACATTTGGCATGCAATTTGTATCCCCAACTACCAGACAAAGGCATGGATGACAGCGGACACAGAATGGAGAGAAAAGGATTGGAAACATGAATTCGGGGGAAAGCCCATTTAAGGTAAATCAGTAAGAATTTCTTAAGTGCCAACTATGTCCAAAGTACTGTAATCCAAATATCTGAATGTGCATGTTAGTGGTGAAGGTGAGTCTTATGAAAGCCAGAAAGGAGAAAGCCAATCATTGCATTGGCCTGCTAGAAAATAGCAAAGGTATTTTTTAAGTGTCAGATTGACTGATTCCATGTTTGTCCATATTTGGTTGGTCAATCAGATAGGTAAAGAGGTCCAAGGCTCATTTAGAAGGCAGTCAGTCAACAAGCATTTCCTTTACTGTGCTAAGTGCTAGGGATACAAAAAAAAGTAAAAAAGAAAAAAATGGGCCCTGTTCTCAAGGAGTTCACAGTGTGATGAAGGAGAAAAACAGGAAAATAACTAGGTATGTGTAAGATACTACAGAGTGATTAGAAGATAATCTCCAAGAGGAAGGCACTACTGCCTGGGGGGATCAGGATAGGTCTCCTACAAACAGTGGGATCTCAGCTGAGTCTAAAGGATTCCAGAGCACCTAAAAGGCAAAATTGGGCAGAGCCTTCTAGGTATGGGCCAGCCTATGCAAAGACATGAAGTGTCATGTGTGAAGAACAGCAAGGAAGCCAGTGTAGCTAGGTCACAGGGTGTATGGAAGGGATGAAGTGGAAAAAGACTGGAAAGGTAGGAAGGGGACAGGTTGTGGAGAATTTTAAGTATCTAACAGGAGACAAACAAAAGAGCTGGTTTAGGGGATCTCTAAGAGATCTGCTTGCTCTCACTTTCTACAATCATATTTAAGGGTTTCTTGTGGAAACCTATGTAATTAAAAATATACCAGTCTGAGGTATACAGAACTTGTTTGGGGATAAAATGAACCACTTTGGTGAAAATGTCCATCACCCATTTGCATCCACTTTCTGGCGGGAGGGCCAAGCTGGTTTAAAGTTCAGCTATCAAAATAAGGCAATCACCCATACCTTTTATTCATTTAAAAATATTCCCTGGAAGAGTAAATGAAAGTCATCTGGTCTCAAACTTGAGTCTTGAAAGGGAGTAAATGTATTTCAATAGCACTTATATATGTCTTGAAGTTTATGGTTCACCAAGTCAATGTACCAATGTTTAGTGAGGACACAGCATTTGGAAATGAAGACAAAAGCTGAAGTATAAGCTATAGGAACATAAGATTTAGAGATAGGAAAAAACTTAAGTCATCTTGTCCAACCTCCTCCCTTTATAGTTGACCAAAGTGAGACACAGAGAGTTTGACTTGTCCAAGGTCACACAGCTAGTATGCAGTAGAGCTGGGTTTCAAACCTAGCTCCTCTGACTCCAAATTCTGTGAGCTCTCCACTATCGGGCCACATGTCCTTGAAGCACCAGGACAAGTTATGGTGTGTCCCTGGAGTTAGGCACTCAGGATGAAGTGTTTCCATGGAGAATGATGTACATCCTGTCTTGGCTATCTAAAATTACAGGCATAAGTCTGGAAATTAGTTAGTACAGGCAAAGAAGATATTCAGGGTACAACAAGTTGTCGAAGCTGAGTCAAACCAGGGTCATAGGCCTAAAAGGTCCAGAAGAGTACCCATAATGGAGGCTGATCAGAAGCAGACACACAAGGATCCAGAAAAGTCACACGCACACTTTTAGTAAAGTCTGAAAATTGTAACCAATATCTATAGTTGTCCATTCAAAGCTTAGAACCTTTAATGAAACATATATGAGTTGATTTGCTATACTAAATAGTACCTTAGAAATCATCTAGGTCAATGTTCTCATTTTACAGATGTCAAAATTGAGGCTCAATGAGGGAACATAGATTTAATATAATATTATATCACATGGCTATTATATAGCAGAGAGAGGATTAAAATCCCTTGTCATCTAACTCTAAATCTAGTACTCTTTTAATTATATCATAGGATTTCTGAGTGTGGGATTCTCTAACATTAAAAATATGTATCTTTATAAATATTCTAAAATGTTCCTTTATATGGTACTCCTTTCACGTACTATGTCTTAAACACTTGCCTGCTTTGCCTAACTTATTCCCCAGCTCTGACACAACTAGGGGTTGGCATGTTGGGTTCAAAATGGTCAGGTGGAAAATGTAGCCCAGTCAAGTAGATAGGAAATGATGTCTTGGGGTAAACAATATGTGTGCAGCCTCCCCCAACAAGACAATCAGGATATAACTATTGATTCCTACACAATGGCAATCCAATCTCAGCCTCTTTGGTGCAGTTTCAGTGATATAAGCACAGACTGGCAACTGTGGATTGGAGCTGGTGGTTGGCAACTGGGGCAGAGATACAGCACCAGGTCCCCTAAGAAGAAATACTACAAGTCAGTCTTTGGAGTGACAATGGTGTGACAATGCCATACAAAGCAGCTTCCAGAGAAGGTCCGGATAAAAAAGACCATGAATATTCCTGCTGGTCTGTGTTGAAACCAAACCTCATGGAATAAAAAATACCTAATGGAACAGAATTTTTTTTTCCTTTGTAAAGAACATTCAGGTATGGCAGAATGAGTGAGGAGCATTTGAAAGACAAGTTAACTGTTCACCCTCTCAAGCCTAATCTAAAGGTGGTGAAAGGGTAGCGTTAAGCCATCAATAAGAGCTTTGGATAAAAAGCCACTTTGAAGCCCATCTTAGGAGAGTCAAAGCTAAAGTGAAGGTGGAATGAAGCTAACTTAATGAAAGATTCAGGGAGTCTGCTCTCATAAGGACTCAAAAAATGCCAGAGTTAGATTAAATAGTCATTGATAACAGTGGAAGTTTAGGTCAGAGGGTAGAGACTTTTTTTAATCCCCCCAACCCTTCCCTACTGACAAAGCATGTAGATTGTAGGCTATAACCTGAGACTCAGTAATCCACACCCAGGGGAAAGCTCACTGAATCATAAAACAAATACAATAGTTCACTTAGTGGTAGTTACCTCAACCGTAGTACTCAAAAGGAAATAAATCACCTCTGGAGAGCTAATTTTGAAAATCCAAGCCTATAAAAGTGATCTCAAAGGTCAAAGTAACACAAACTCAATCAATCACATCTGAGAATTCCTTCTATGCCCAAGAGACTTTTGGGAAACAAGATTATTATGTCTAAAAGAGGCAGGGACAAGAGAGAAAAACAAGAAAACCAATCACAAAGTTAGAAAACTACTGTTGTAATTATTAATGATAAAAGGCATTCTCAAAGACAATAGTAAGGTCTTGATGGTGACCTTTAACAGTCATCTTGGGGGGGGCAGGGCCAAGGCAATCAGGGTTAAGTGACTTGCCCAGGGTCACCCAACTAGTAAGTGTCAAGGGTCGGAGGCCAGATTTGACCCCAGGTCCACCTGACTCTAGGGCCACTGCTCTATCTACCATGCTACCTAGCTGCCCCCAGAGTCATCTTAACGGGAAAAAAAGAATTTCCCTAGAACAGTGTAAAATTTGTGGAGATAGGTTTTATCACTTTTCTTTTCACAGAAATCTGATAAATTATTTTACTACACTCAGTGTGTCTGTTTATAGGAGAAGAGAGGAACTGGTGTGAGGACTACCCTTTCATTGTCTTCCTCAAAGTCAGACCTTGTTTCTCCCCTATGTTAATCAGTTCTGGGAATTCTGGGTCTCAAAAGTACTTTGCTCACCATGGCAGCAGTTTCTCACATGATATAAAGACACAGGAAATACCAAAGATAAAAAACCACAGAGCTGAAGTGACAGAGGGAAGTGAGAGAGAGGGGGAAAGAGGAAGGAGAGAGGAAGAAACAGTGGAAGGGAGAGGAGGAGGAGGAAGAAGAATGGAGTAAATAAAGATGGTGACAGGATGAAGAAGACATCTTTGCAAATAAGGAAAAAACCTCTAGCCTCACAAAGGGCTTTCCCTGCAGTGGTCTCCTTAGGCATACAGAAGGAGTGAAAGCAACAGTTGGGAAGTCTGGACCGTCTATGTCCATTCCAAGACAAAGAGGCACTTAAACACCTACTGTAGTCACAGGACAAATGGGATGGAATGGACAAGAGAGATTAAGGAGTCCAGGCTCTATCTTGGTTCTAACATGCCATTAGGGATGAAATTTCAATATATTATTATATTGACTATATTATGTTATATTCAATATATTATTATATAATATAAAACTGGGCGCCTATAGGAATTCATTAAATTTTTAAAGCTACTAACCCCCTTCCCAACTATATTTTTGAACACTTGAGACAGAGGTATAAAGAAAGGCCCTCAACATACCTGGATACTCTGAACAATATCTTTAAAGAGAGATGATCTCTGGGTCCAGGTGTTTACCAAGTCCATAGCTCTGTCCAAGTTCTTGACATATTCACCATACATCCTCAGGAATGGAGCTAGCTTCTGAAAGATCTCCCTAATGCTGGGATTTATGCTCCTTGAAAGGGTTGAGCAGAGTAAGAAGGAAATCTTCGTTATCAGTTAGTGACATCACACATGGCGGGCAGGGCCATGAGCTCCAGGGCCTCAAGTTAAAGAGGGGGTTAGGCAGTCTTTTCTCTTTTACCCATAAGTTATACCACCTTTGGACTTCTTTGGACTTTTCCCATCATGTCCCTACCTGCTCACCTCAATTCCCTTTTTAGCTCTTTTTTGTGTACTGTCTTCCCCATGTATCGGGTCCTTTCTTTTTACCGACTTATTGTATATGCATTTTATTTTATTTATTGCATCTGTATCTCTAATGCTTAGCATGGAGCCTGGCACACAGTAGGCACTTAAATGTTTATTGACTTATAGACAAACGCCCACAGAACAACAGAACTCCACCAGGACAAGACCAAAGCAAAAACAGAAAGTACAACACAGCTCTAAGCATCACGCTAGAAGCTATGGAGTATCCAAAGAATATATAAGACCTGGTCCCTACCCTCCCCAAATTTACAAAGATACAGACAGATGAGATATGAACTCCGAAACAATTAAACAGTGTGTGAATGAAAGGCAGCTCAGTGTAGTGAATAGAGCAGCAGACTTGGGGTAGGGAAGGCCAGGCTTTGAATCTCACTGAGGACACGAGCTAGGGCCTCAGTCTTCCTCAGCTCTCAAATAAAAGCCTTGGACCGGAGGATCTTTGTGGTCGCTTTCATCTCTGATTGCTAATTTCATCACTGTTATTTCCCTAGGAATCTCCACCAATGGTTTAGAACTTTACTTGTAAAAAGCCAAAAACAAAAACAAAAAACCCCAAACTAAAACCCAACACATTGCCATACCTTACAATGTAGATAACGCTCTTCACTCACAGTCTGCCAGCTCTCTACAGAAAGGAAATACCTCACCCTAAGTCCCAGGACATTAGGACTGGTCACTCCATCTGACGAGGTACCTCTGGAATATTTTGGGGTGATTTCATAATTTTGTAACATTGTTATAACTTCAGTCTTGTGTTAAGTTGTAAAAGCCACAAAGCATTAACTCTGTTCCTTCCCTCCCCCACAGCTGTAAAGCATTAACTCTATCTCTGCCCTGCCCCCAGCCTAAAAGCAGTTTCCGTGAAACCATTAATTCTATAACTATGATAACAAAGCCATACCTAAGAATTTAAAAGCATTCCTTAGTTAGAGAAATGTATACCTCCTTTGTTTTAGTGGCCAGCTGTAAACAAGACTCATCCATCTTATCAAAAGGATTTTGATGGCTAATAGGCTGGTTACTTCTCATTCAAATTTGACCAATCCCAAGCTCCTCCCTAACTCCACCTTTGTACACATGGTTAGCATAATAAACCTATGACTGGTCTTTAAAAACTGCATCTCTGGCCCCTACACTTTGCAGGTCGTCTTTCTATCTCCTTCTACCCGCTGCAGAGCATCACACTTTGCAGGCTTTTTCTAGCAGGTTCTTTCTATCCTCCCCTCCTCCCACTGCAGAGCTTCACACTTGGCAGGCTTTTTCTATCTCCCCCTGCCCGCTGAAAAGGGTAACTTTGTAACTCTACCTTAAATCCCTGTCAGCTTGCAGGTTTCCTAGCCCCCTTTGCCCCTGTGTAACAATAAACTTTTATAGCTCTGCCAAGGACAGCTGAGTGCAGTAATTC
Organism: Pseudochirops cupreus; assembly: GCA_028627135.1. Classification (NCBI taxonomy): domain Eukaryota; kingdom Metazoa; phylum Chordata; class Mammalia; order Diprotodontia; family Pseudocheiridae; genus Pseudochirops; species Pseudochirops cupreus. Next base: position 3,234 of record JAQQSU010006558.1, on the reverse strand, counting down.
TTTTCGGACGACAAACCTAGAAAGGATTTCAATAGAAATCCCCCAAACTTATACCTCTTTACATTGATCATCTTCCCAGGAAGACCTCTGACACACACACCAGCTATGTGATCCTAGGCAAGACACTTGAACTCTCAGGATCCCAGGTAATTCTCTAAACACTAAAAGTTGCCAGAGGCAATTGAGTCACCGATAGTCCCCCTATAACGATGAAATCACACATCTTTTAAAAACAAATCAGCAAGAACAACAAAATTATAATGCTATATGCTAGGTAGTGGGAATACAAAGACAAATCCTCAAACAGCATGATTTTATTCCACTGGAGAGATACAACATGTGAGCAAATCAATTCAGGGCAATAAGAGCGTGGAAACAACACAAACATCTGTAGAGATCAGAGGCTTCACAGGGAGGTGATGCCCAAAGTCAGTGAACTAGCATTTATTAAGTGCCAGAAACTATGCAAAATGTTGGGGATACAAAGAAAGACAAAAAAAGTCCCTGATCTCAAGCTGGAAGGGGGTGAGCCTTAAAGGAAGATTTCTACAGGTGGCACTGAAAGCAAATATATTCCAGATACGAGGGACAGAGTAAATGACTGCACAGAGGCAGGAGACAAATGTTTAGTTTTGGATAAAAATTAGCAATTACAGCCAACTGGCTGAAACCCAGAGTATGTAAAGAAGAGTTATATAGGCTAGGAAAGTGGGCTGGAGCCAGACTGGGGAGGGATTTAAACTTCACGTTGAGGAGATTGTTCTTGAGGCAATAGGGAGCCACTGAAGATTTCTGAACAGAAGAGTGCAGTACTCAAAATCTGTTTAAGAAGATTAATGGGAGAGCAAAAACCCAGGAAGCTGGAGTCCAATTAGGAGGCGAGAACAACAGCTCAGGAAAAGACAGTAAGGGATGGAACTAAGGAAAAGAGAAAATCTGATGGAACATGACAATCATCTTCAAGTGTTTAGAGCTCTATTACGCAGAAGAGGGATTAGACTTCTTTTGTTTTTCAATTGGCAGAACTAGTAAAAATGGGTAAAAGTTGCAGGATGGTAGATTTCAGTTCAATATGAAGAAACACTTTAAAATAATTAAAAATATCCAAAAGTAGAAAGTGAAAAAATGAGTTATAGTTACGTATAGAGTTAATGAAGGTCTTTAGGCAGAGATATTGTGAAGGGAGAAATCCTCCATAGTTCAGAAAAGGGTCAGACTAGTGATCAGCAATGCTGAGGCATGCTTCAGTGTTCATGATGTTCTGGGATAAGTTCAGCATGTGAAGATTACTGGAAGTTGTAGTATTCGAAAGCTGAGAGTTGCGCTTTTATCCATATTTGCAGAATTGCAAAAAAACACATATTTGGGGTGATATATAAAACACAGAGAACACAAATTTTCCCTCCAGAGTTGGCTGTGTTTGAGGCTCCTTGTTAACTGACACTAATTATGTCGTGCTCTTCTAATAACACAAAGAATCACCAAGGGAACTTTCCTTTAGATTAGAACCTCTGACCAAGAACAGGGGAAGGAGGCTCGTCTTATTGAATAAATGTTCCTTGAATTGAGATGCCTGCTGAATGTTGTTTGAAACTTGTCCCAATACATTTCCTTAAAATTTTTAAGGTCCTGGGAATGGTACAAGCTTGATTTTTTTCTGCTCCATTTTTTCTACTGTTTGATCTTAGTGAAGGGACTCTGACCCTACACATGGTCCCTGAATGACCATATGTCTTATGTAATCTGAGGTCTACTATACACCAGGGTTGTTTCATTAGGAAAGTGCTCCCTGGAAGTTACCAGTGATTGATCTCAGCTGTCTCTTGAAATGACAATAACTTTGGAACTTCTGTATGAGGAGGCCTCATACAGACTCTAATTTTGCTCCTTGTTTTACAATGTTTTTATTCTATACCTACTTGCATCTTGAATAACTGACCCTGTGCACTAAGCTTTCTTCATTTTGCATCTCCAGTCCTGGGTCTGCCAGCCAAAGATGTGTACTGAGAGCTATGGTCTTGAATTTGTCAATCCCTAAGGGGTTAAGGAGTTAGTAACACAAGGGGTTAAGAAAACGCAATCTCCTTGTTTGTGATGGGCTGCCACGGAATGAGGTGAATTCTCTGTCACTTGACATGTTCAGGATGTTGTAGAATAGCAGAGTAAAACTCAGATAGAAAGAGTGGGTACTGAACTGTACGTAGGGATCTCTGTGAGATGAACACTGATTTCTCTATGTCTCATTGAACTTTCTTTTTTTCTGTTAAATATGTGCCAATTAGATTTTTATCTGGTTTGGTTTGGGGAATATGGCCAGTTCGTTCAGCTCTGTTTGCATGTTTGACGTCACAGTGAGAAGAGGTATTCCTGTTTCAGCCCCCTCTATTTTGAAGGTAAGAATAGGGCCAGATAGCCAATGAAGTCCTGGAGCATGACTAGGTAGTCTGAAGTAATGACACATAATTCTGTAGAGAGGACTAGAGACGAGAGCTGAATTGATCACAGAATAGATTTCCCTGTGGAATCTGTGGCCCTAGCATCCAGAAAAAGGGAACTGGTGCCTTGACAGTTTTCCAGGAACCTTTTTCTGACTTTGGAGATGAAGTAGCTCATAATGTAAAACCACTCACTTCAGCTAGAGCTAGCCTGTCACTCAGGATTAAATAGAGTTTTGCTGGGTTAAGTTCTGCTTTCCGTCATCTGGTAATATTGCATTATTGGCCCCAAGGATTACATTTGTCCCTTCCTCATTCTTCTTGTTTCAAACAAAGACCCTTTTATTGTGGCTTATAGGTTTTTTTTAAAGCCTTAGCTCATTCTGGGCTCTAAGGCTCCCTTCTATATGTCCATCTCTGTATCCATCCTTGGTTACAGTCTCCACATTTAATCTTCTTTACACGTCCTTTTAAAATCAGAGGTCAATAGGGAAGTCCCTCTATAGCCACATTGGGTGCTTTCTCAATAGGATAACTCACATTTGCATGGTGAGAAGTAAAATACAAATCTGTCCCAGACTTAGATCCTAAGGCTTCATGAGTATTTGAATCTCAATCTTTTCTACCAGTTAATAGTCCTCTACATGGAGTTTTTCTTTCTTTTTTTTTTTCTTAATAATAAATTTATTTTATTAAATTTTTTTTGAGTTACATATTTTCTCCCTGTCTTTCCCCCGCCCACCACCCCAAGACAGCCATCCCAGTGTTTCCCCCCTCCCCCAGTCTATTCTTTCCTATG
>JAQQSU010006557.1:0-13479 GCA_028627135.1 Pseudochirops cupreus | reverse complement strand
AATAGACTTACTCAAATGGCAAAAGAGGACCAAAAAGCCAATGAGGAGAAGAATGCCTTAAAAAGCCAAATTTGCCAGATGGAAAAAGAATCTCAAAAGCTTTCTGAAGAGAATAGTTCCTTCAGAATTAGAGTGGAGCAAATGGAAGCAAATGACTTTATGAGAAGTAAAGACACTATTAAACAGATCCAAACAAATGAAAAATAGAAGGCAATGTGAAATAACTTCTTGAAAAAAACCACTGACCTGGAAAATAGATCCAGGAGAGATAATTTAAAAATTATTGGACTACTTCTGAAAGCCATGATCAAAAAAAGAACTTAGAAAGCATCCTTCAAGAAATTCTCAAGGAAAATTCTCCTAATATTTTAGAACCAGAGGGCAAAATAGGACTTGAAAGAATTCACCAATCACCTCTTGAAAAAGATCTCCAAAAGAAAGACCTGATCTAACCTCAAATACTCACTAGCTGTGTGACTCTGGTTAAATCACTTACTGTTTCTCAGACTCAGCTTCCTCATCTGTAAAAAGAGAAAAAGAATAGCACCCTACATTTCAGGATTGTTTTGAGGATAAAAAGCAATAATATTTGTAAAGTGCTTCACATACCTTAATGCTAGCAATTATTATCACAAAAAAATACAAGAGTTAGTTTCTGAAGACACAAAGAAAAACAGTTCTGATGATGAAAGAAAAAGGAACATTCTCTAAAGATATCAATCTAGATAAGGTAGCCTGAAGTCAGGAAGACCTTAGTACAAACCCTGACTCAGATACTTATAAGCTTATAAGCTTATATACTTATAAGCTGCATGACCCTAAGAAAGCCAGGTGGTCTCTCTAAGATTGATTTTCCTCACCTATAAAATGGAGATAATAATGACATCCACTCCCATGGGGCTGTGTTAAAGATTAAATGAGATAATCTATCTAATGAAAATGGCAAAGTACTTTATAAACAATAGCTATTATTATTACAGGGACCTCACCAAGGACAAGTATGAGTAAAAGATGCATGACAAAGTTCCATAAGAATGACAGAAGTGGTAAAGCCCAGAATGAACAGAGGCTGTTGAGGCTAATAATGGGCCACAAGAGGGGTTTTTAAAACAATATTGTGGAAAAGAGGAGGATTAAAGAAAGGACCACCCCATAACTCAGATGGTTACAGGATAAGAATGATAAGTGACAAGAGAAGATGCAAAACTTCTCAATTTTTCTTTTGTTTACATTTTTTTCTGAACAAGAGAATGGTCTTTGAATTAAAAAGGATAAAATGCATGAATCAATATGGCTAATAGGGATTTAATACCCTAGAGAAGTAAGGAGAAAATAAGAAAGCTCTTAGACACCTGTGCAAGAAAAATTAAGTGGAAAAAGTATGCTTCAATTTCAACTCAGAGTCTAGAATATATTTCTAAAGAGATAATTATTATAGATAATGACAGAATAAGAAAATTATTCTAGATAAGGAACTGATGGACATATAGATCTGGAGAGGCAACATCATTATTTCTCTTTTTTTGAGGGTGTTAATAAACTGGTAGATCAGGAGAATGCTGTACATAAAGTTTACTTAGATTTTAGCAAAGCATTTGATAAAGCTTTTCATATTTTTCTTCTGAAAAAGATGGAAATACACAGGTTAGACTATCATATGATTAGATGGATTTAAAATTGAGGGACTTACCATGTACAAAGAGTAATTATTAAAGGTTCAATCACAGCTTAGAAGTAGGAACCACCATACTCTGATCCCATTAACTCACAAATGAGTACTGTATTCATTTTAGGAGTTATATTTTAGGAGGGCATGAAAGACCTGGAGACTATTCAAGGGAGGGAAACCAGGTTGGTAAGAATAACGGGCCCATACCACATGAGGATGGGTCAAAGGAAATGATGATATTTAGACAAGAGATCAGAAGTCATAGTAGAACAGGGGACATAATAGCTGATTTCAAGTGTTTTATGAACTGTTGCTAGAAAGTGATGATAACTTTGTTTTGTTTTGTTCCATGGGACAAAACCAAGAGCAACAGATTAAAGTTATAAAATTGCAAATTTAGGCTTAATGTAAGAAGAAAAATTCCCTCAAATTAGGACTGTCCAAAATTAGAATGGAATGTCACAGCATTCCATTGAGTGGTTCTCCATCACTGAAAGTCTTTAAGCAAAGATTTTATGACCACATACAGATGGAATTCTTTTTCAGATTGGGCAGGGAAAAAATGACCACTGAAATCCCTTTAATTCTGAAATTTCTGTAACTACTTCTCAGAGATGTAGTTTGACCTGAAGTTCCTTCCTCTAATATTCTATAATTCAATGGGAGAGAGTTTGAAATCTTATGTTACAATGAGAAGCACTTCTGATCTTGGGGATAAGATATTGCCTAAAGTGACCATCTTCTGTCACTGCATGGGGCAGGTTGGTGGGAAGGAGGTCAATGTATCACTGTATCTCATGTATCACAGCATTGGTGTAAGGCATTTTGCTTCTGTCCTCCATGCAGGGACTTCTATTTCGGCCAATCACACAATCAATTTCTTCATGAATTTTTCCTGTCACAATATGAATGAAAATTGATCATGAAATTAGGGACAAAAACTTCCTTCTCCCATATTTTCTCTGATTTTTCATCAAGAGCTACATTGGTAAAGAATGCACTTGACCCTCACATTCTGATAGATAGGTAGACAGACAGATAGATAGATAGATAGATGAAAATTTCATTTTAGTCTCTTAAGGCAGTTGAGAATCCCTTGGTCATGTATTTCCCATGCCCTTGGGACAAGCTCAAATTGTCCTTAAAAAAAATACAGGCCAGAGTGAAGAGTCAAGATGGTGTAGTAAAAGCAGGGACTTGCTTGTAGTCTCCCCTAAAGCACTACAAATATCTGTATTAAATGATTCTAAACAAATTCTAGAGAAGGAGAACCCATAAAATGACAGAATGAAACTAATTTCCAGCCCAAGACAATCTAGAAAGATGAAAGTAAAAGTCTATTTCACCAGACTGGGAGAGGAGTGCAGACCAATGCTGGCCTTACAGACTGGGCCACCCAGCAAACCCAGAGCTGGCCTCAGGGGACTGAATCACTGGCAGCTGTGGCATTTCCCAACTTCTCAACACAGAAATAGCAAAGAAAACTTAAAAGGTCAGTAGGAAAGATCTATGGAACCTGAGCGAGAGAGGAGCATGGTCTGGCTCTAGCCCCAGTGTAGTGGCTACTGAACCTCTCTAACAACAGACAGTGCTGGGATCAAGTGGCTGATCAGAAGGGGATTGCAGGGATCTCTTTGCTGGAGCTGCGGGAGGATTCCCTTGCTTTGCCCATGCTTCAATGTGTGTCACAGTACTGGGTGGCAGTCCTGGGGTGATGAGGAGCACTAGCATGGCAGAGCTTGTAGTGGCAGTGGAGAGGGAATCCTTCTCACAGTTCCAAGGCAGAAAAGAGTGCTTGTAGTCACTCACAGACTAGGACACAGGCCAGGAAAGAAGTAAACACATCTCCTTTGATCATATAATCTTCGAAAAACTGAAAATGTACAGGTCTCTAGAAATATCTCTGCAAACAGGTGTACAAAACCCCTGAAGCTTGGGACAGTACACCCTCTACACTGCAAGCAGAATTCTACCTTAATAAACAGCTGAGAAGTGAAGTAATTGGTTGGGAAAATAAGCAAACAGCGGGGAAAGATCAGACTATAACATCTTACTTTGGTGACATAGCAGATCACAACATACAACCAGAAGAAGACAACAAAGTCAAAGCTCCTGTATCCAAATCCTCCAAGAAAAATAGGAATTGGTTTCAGGTCAAGGAAGAGCTCAAAAAAGATTTTCAAAATCAAGTAAGAGAAGTAGAGGAAAAATTTGGAAGAGCAATGAGGGTGATTCAAGAAAATCATGAAAAATGAATCAACAGCTTGCTAAAGGAGACCCCCTCCCCCAAAAAAATACTGAAGAAAATAATACCTTAAAAAATAGACTAACCCAAATGGAAAAAGGGGTCCAAAAAGCTAATGAGGAGAAGAATGCCTTAAAAAACAGAATTGGCCAAATGGAAAATGAGATCCAAAAGCTCACAGAAGAAAAATAATTCCTTCAAAGTGAGAATGGAGCAAATGGAGCGAATAACTTTGTAAGAAATTGAGAAATTATAAAATAAAACTAAAAGAATGAAAATATAGAAGACAATGTGAAATATCTCATTGGAAAAACCACTGACCTAGAAAATCAATCCAAGAGAGATAATTAAAAAATTATTGAACTATCTGAAAGCCATGATCAAAAAAAGAGCCTAGATATCATCTTTCAAGAAATTATCAAGGAAAACTTCCCTGATATTCTAGAACCAGAATAGAAATGGAAAGAATCCACCTTCTAGAAGAGATTCCAAAAGGAAAACTCTGACCAATATTGTAGCCAGATCCAAGAGGTACCAGGTCAAGGAGAAAATATTTCAAGAAGCCAGAAAGAAACAATTCAAATACTGTGGAAACACAATCAGGATAACACAAGATTTAGCAGCTTCTACATTAAGGGATCAAAAGAATGTGATTCTAGACATCAAAAGAGCTAGGATTAAAACCAAGAATCACCTATGTGGCAAAACTGAATATAATACCTCAGGGGAAAAAATGGCCATTCAATGAAATAGAGGATTTTCAAGCATTCTTGCTGAAAAGACAAGAGCTGAATAGAAAATTTGACTTTCAAATAGAAGACTCAAGAGAAGCATGAAAAGGTAAACAGGAAAGATAAATTATAAGGGAATTATTAAAGTTAAGCTGTTTACATTCCTACATGGAAAGAAGATATTTGTAACTCCTGAAACTTTTCTCACTATTGGTATTTGGAAGGAATGTGTATATACGTGTGTGTGTGTGTGTGTGTGTGTGTGTGTGTGTGTGTGCGCGTGTGTGATACACACACATACAGGGCACAGGATGAGTTGAATATGAAGGGATGATATCTAAAAAATGAAATTAAGGAGTGAGAGAAGAATGGGAAGAAGGGGAGAAAGAGAAAGAGAGAGATATAATGGGGTAAATTATCTAATATAAAAGAGGCAAGAAAAACCTTTTACAATAGAGGGGAAGAGGGTGGAGGTAAAAGGGAATAAGTGACCCTTACACCTATCAGATCTGGCTTAAGGAGGAAATAACATACACACTCAATTGGGTAAGAAAATCTACCTTACCCTACAAGAAAGTAGGGGGTAAGGGGATAAAAGGAGGGCATGATAGAAGGGAGGGCAAATGAGAAGAAGAGACAATCATAAGCAAACATTATTGAAGAGGGAAATGGTCAAAGAACAGAATAGAATAAATGACAGGTGGCACAGGATGGAGGGAAATACAGTTAGTCTTTTACAACATGATTGTTATGGAAGCGTTTTGTATAACTACACCTGTATAACTTATGTTGAATTACTTGCCTTTTCAATGAAGGTGGGTGGGGAGGGAAGAATGGAGAGAATTTGTAACTCAAAGTTTTAAAAACAAATGTTAAAAATTGTTTTTACATGCAACTGGAAAATAAGACATATAGGCAATGGGGTAGAGAAATCTATCTTGCCCTCCAGGAAAATAGAAGGAAGGGGATAAGAGAAGGGGGGGGACAATAGAAGGAGGGCAGACTGGGGAAAGGGGTAATCATGATGCACACCATCTTGGGGTAAGGGTAGGAGAGAGATGGGGAGAAAACTTGGAACTCAAAACCTTGTGGATGTGAATGTTGAAAACTTAAAATAAATTAATAAATAAAAAAGAAAAAGGAAGAAAGAAATCATGCATCACAAAAAAAAAATACAAAAGCCAAGCAGCACTTGGCTAAAGAAATGAGGAGGCGTCTTAGTCTAGACCTGTTTCACAACTCAATACGACCAACCCCAGGCCCAAGTTCCTGCTCTGCATGGCTCTACTAGTGACAGTAATCCGGATGCAAAAGCTCCTCCTATGGTCAAGCAGGATCAATGAACCATCAGGAACTAGTTCCTCTCAATCAATAAGCTCTCCTCAGTTCTTTCACTGTTCACAGTTCCTCTATCCCTATCCCTATCTCTATGCCTATGTCTAATAACTCACAAATACACACCACTTGCGTAAGCAGTGTGGAGCTAGTAGTGGAGGAGGAAGAATAAGTAATTTTGAATGGTTAATGACTTAAATATATAAAGATGACAACAGAATAGTTTCCAAGGAAAATCTCAAAAGGACCATGATCCCCCCCTCATACTGACTAAATTATGGATGTATATGATCAGCCAGTTATCTTACCTGTTATCTCGGGGTGTTTCAGGATAAGCAGGAGTCCATATCTCAGGGTGGTGCTTGTTGTCTCTATTCCTGCACTAAATAGATCACTTGCAGTACAGACCAAGTTTTCAATGGTAAATTCAGACTGTGGTTGTTGCTTTTCCTAGGATTAATTTGGTATGGTTATTTGAAAAGTAAGGGAGACAGCAAAGTACAATGGAAATTGTGATGGATTTCAGGCAGATGACTTTGTTTGAATCCCAGTTTGGATTTTTTTTTTTGGTGGGGAGGCAATCAGGGTTAAGTGACTTGCCCAGGGTAGCACAGCCAATAAGTGTCTGAGGGCCCATTTTAACAGATCCTCCTGACTTCAGGGCCAGTGTTCTATCCACTGTGCCACCTAGGTGACACTACCCCCCCTCAACTCTGAACTTGACCCTGGGCAAGTCAGTTAATCTTTTTATGTTTCAGTTTCCTAGTCTGTAAAATGAGAGTGTTGGATTCAATGACCTCCAAGAACCCTTTCACTTCTAAATCTATGATCCTATAAATAAATTATGTGTGAGCAACACAATCTAAGGTGGAAAAAAAAAGATGGCAATTATCAAGGCAGTTTGGCCATTATAGAGAGTACACATAGGAGAGAGACAGAGTGAAGAGACAGATAGAGACACAGAGAGACACATCAGACAAACACAGAAAGACAGAAAAATGGAGAGTTAGAGAGAGAGAGACAGACAGACAAAGAGAGAGACAGAGAGAAGAAAGACATGAGAACAAAGACAGAGAGGCACAGAGAGTAAGGCAGGGAGAAAGAGAGGGAGAGAAATAGAGAGAGACAGAGAGGCAGAGAAACAGACAGACAGACAGAAAGGGAAACTAGACCTGCAATTTCACTGGCACAGGGAATTTCCAGGTCAAAAAATTCCCTCTGGCAATGCAAGTCAGTCCTTTCTCTGAAAAACTTCAAGCCTCAAGTGAGTTACCTAGCCCGAGGACACTGTCAGGTAAAGTGACCTGCCCAGTGTCACAAAGACATTTTGTGTCAGAGAGGGGACTTAAATCAGTTGTGCCTGGCTCTGAGGCCAGCTCTTTCTCTCATACATCAGGGGTGTCAAACTCTCAGGCCTCAAACCACAAACAACCAGCAAAACTGTGTGGGGCCCAAGCCAGATTAAAATGTAATTGGGAAATGTTTACCAAAATAAATAAAGATACACTACAACATAATGCTAATTTGTGGGTTTTCCAAGTCAGTATGAGGTCCACTGGGATCCATTTCTAATCATGTTTGACACAACTATAGTGTATCTTGCTATTTTTCAAGATATCTATACCTATATAGTATATATTGATAATATCTATAGATATATGTAAGCAGCTAGGTGGTACAGGGGATTGAGTGCTGGACCTAGGCTTAGGAAGACTCATCTTCCTGGACACGTGACCCTGGACAAGTCACTTAACCCTGTTTGCCTCAGGATCTGCATCTGTAAAATGAGCTGCAGAAGGAAATGGAAAACCACTCCAGTATCTTTGTCAAAAACAAAACACCTGGGGGGCAGAATCAAGATGGTGGCATAGAAGCAGGAAAACTCTGCAGCTCCCCCCATAACCACCTCAAATACCTAGAAAATATGACTCTAAACAAATTTTAGAGGTCCAGAACCCACAAAGTGACAGAGAAACAAATCTTCCACTAAAGTCAGCCCAGCAGGTTGACAGGAAGGGCTCATCACAGCATGCTCGGAGCTGAGACCAGTCATGGTTTTCGTCCCAGGGTGGTCAGGGCCAGTTGTAGCTGGAACATTTGGGAGAGTGGATCATAGGCAGCTGTGGCAATTTCCAGGATTATCAACCCATAAATGCCAAAGACAAAATTAAAGGTCAGGGGAACTTGGCTGAATTTGGCAGGGACAGAAGAGTGGGTTCAGCCATCTGCCCCAAGAGCCAGAAGCAGCAGAAGTGGCAGCCCTGCAGTTGCCTCCACATGGCTGCTTCAGAGCTCCTGGTCTGCAAATTGCAGGGGGGCCAAGTGACCATTCAGAGGCTAAGTGCTCTTGCCTTAACCTGCCTGGATCAGGATTGTGGTCTTGGGTGGTGGTCCTGAGGTGCATAACCAGTAAGCCAAAATTAGTGGGGCTGTAGAGATGGTGCCCTCCTAATAGCTCCAGAACCTGTGAAAACCCCAGCAATTTGAGATAAACCTCTCCCCTCTGGAAGCAGAATTCGGTGGCTCAAAAGTCAGGTTAATTGACTGGCAATATGAGCAGGCAAAGGAAGCAAAGCAAGCTCAGTAATACAACTTTATATTCCTTTTTTGGGGACAAAAAGAATCAAAGCATGGAATGGGAGGAAGACAACACAGTCAGAACTCCTGCACCAAAAGATTCCAAGAAAAATACGAACTGGTTACAGACCATAGAGGAGCTTAAGAAGAATTTTGAAAACCAAATAAGAGAAGTGGAGGAAAAATTGGGAAGAGAAATGAGAATGATGAAAGAAAACGATGAAAACAGAGCCAACAATATGACTGAAGAAAGTGACACCTTAAAAAATAGACTTACTCAAGTGGCAAAAGAGGCCCAAAAAAGCCAATGAGGAGAAGAATGCCTTAAAAAGTCGAATTTGCCAGACAGAAAAAGAATCTCAAAAGCTCACTGAAGAGAATAATTCCTTCAGAATTAGAGTGGAGCAAATGGAAGCAAATGACTTTATGAGGAATCAAGATACTATTAAACAGATCCAAATAAATGAAAAAAATAGAAGGCAATGTGAAATATCTCATTGAAAAAAACCACTGACCTGGAAAATAGATCCAAGAGAGACAGTTTAAAAATTATTGGACTACCTGAAAGCCATGATCAAAAAAAGAACCTAAATATCATCCTTAAAGAAATTCTCAAGGAAAATTGCCCTGATATCTTAGAACCAGAGGGCAAAATAGAAGTTAAAAGAATTCACTGATCACCTCTTTAAAAAGATCCCAAAAAGAAAACTCCTAGAAATGTTATAGCCACATTCCAGAGTTGCCAGATCAAGGAGAAAATATTACAAGCCACCAAGAAACAATTTGAATATTGTGGAAACACAATCAGGATAACACAGGATCTAGCAGCTTTTACATTAAGGGATCAAAGGGCCTGGAATATAATATTCTGGAGATCAAAGGAGCTGGGATTAAAACCAAGAATCACCTACCCAGCAAAACTGAGTATAATGTTTCAGGGGAAAACATGGTCATTAATGAGGTGGAAGACTTTCAAGCATTCCTGATGAAAAAAACAGAGATGAATAGAAAGTTTGACATTCAAATACAGGAATCATGAGAAGGTAAACATGGAAAAGAAATTATAAGGAACTTATCAAAGTTGGAATATTTACATGCCAGCATGGAAAAACAATAATTGTAACTTATGAAACTTTTCTCAGTATGAGGATAGTTGAAGGGAATAGAAATGTATATATATATATATATACATACACATATGTCTATATAGGAGGGTATATATGTGTGTGAATACATATGTGTGTATATATATATATGTGTGCACAGGTATATATAGACAGAGGGCACAGGATCAATCAAATAGGAAGAGATGATATCTAAAAGGTGAAACTGAGAGGTGGGAGAGGAATAAAATGAGAGAAAACAGGGAGAGACAGAATGGGGTTAATTATCTCATATAGAAGAGGCAAGGGACAACTGCTACAATGGAGGGAAAGTACAGCAGGGCAAAAGGGAATGAGTGAACCTTACTCTCATTGAATTTGCCTTAGGGAAGGAATGACATACACTTTACATTGAGTATCTTGCCCTACAGGAGAGTAGGGGGGAAGGGGATGAGGGGGTGATGATGGAGAGGAGAGTAGGGTGGGGGGAAGGTTGTTAGAAGAATACACTTTTGTAAAGGGACAGGGACAAGGTAGAGAGCAGAACAAGTGGGGGGCAGGATAGGATAGAGGGAAAGAGAGCCAGTCTTTCACAGCATGTCTATTGTGGAGATGTTTTGTGTAAATACACATATAAGGCCTGTACTGAATTTCTTGTCTTCCCAGTGGGTGCAGGGAACAAGGGAGGAAGGGAAAGAATCTAGAATTTAAAGTTTTAAAATCAAATGTTTATATATATGTATGTATATATATATATATGTATATACGTATATATCTACATACATATATATATAGAATTATTATTATGTACATGCAACTGGGAAATAAGATATACAGGCAATGGGGTAGGGAGATCCATCTTGCCCTAATGGAAAGTCAGAGAGGTGAAGGGGGAGGATATAGGAGAGAGCAGACTGGGGGAGGGGGTATACAGTGGGATTGCTGTTTTGGGGTGGTGGGTAGGGAAAACTGGGAAGAAAATTTGTAACTCAAAATCTTGTGGAAATGAATGATGTAAACTAAAAATAAACAAAAGTTGATTTAAAAAAACACCTGAATTGGAGTTGTGAAGAGTCAGTTAATGAATTTCCTTTGGCAATGTCTTTCAAAAGACAGTGGGTGGATTCTTCCAATGTGTTTTTCCAGAATATCAGGGCAATTTTCCTTGATAATTTCTTGAAAGATGATGTGTAGGCTCTTTTTTTGATCATGGTTTTCAGAAAGTTCAATATATAAATATATGTATATATATATATGTGTGTGTATACACACACACACACATACATATACATGTATATTTTTAAAATAGGAGTCCATGTATATTTTCCCATTTTGTCCTCATCAAAATAATTTGATGGGGGTAGTACATTATTATTGTCATTTTTCTAATGAGGAAATTGAGATTCTAAATGCTTTGCTCTTGACCATGAGTTGAAATTGAGGAAAAGTCACCACTGAGGTCAGAAATTGAATATATAACAAACATCTATGGGCTAAAGATAAGAAAGGTAAAAACATAGGAATATCAGGCAGATGCTAGAGTATGTAATTCAAGTTCAAGTCACCTGAGGTCTATTCCCACTAAGGGGGAAAAAAGCATATGACATTCTTAAGATTTTCATTCATTAAACAGAGGGCATTACAAGATATGTAATTGTTCTAAAATCTCTTGCTCTGGTCTACATATTTGCCCTCTCTCACATTCTATCAATCACCAATGGGGTGAAAATCTGTGGAAGACTATACTTTTATGTACATAGGCTGAAGAAGGAAGGATTTTCCTTGTAAGTTAACATTGCTATATTCCTAAATTAAATGTGTTTTGCTTTGAATTAATGTGTTTTCTGGTTGATCTAGTAAGAAAAACATAAGTGATGACCTCAGGGTATATATCATTTGTTTAAGTAGGTAATTCACCCATTTCAGGATATCCATCAGCATATCTTTTGCCTTCTGCCATATTTCTGGCACTTTCAGGGCTTCATTTACTCTACATGCATTACATTAGTATATTGTTTTGTTCTACTTTTAATTCTAATTTGATTGATTTTTTTCTTTAAGTAACTTTTCAACAATTTTTCTTTGCTTTGGTTTTGCTCTTTGTTGTTTGTGGAGAAATGGAAAGTGAGGAGCCTCTAATTCCACCATCTTGACCGTAAAACTCACCATCCTCCCAAGAAGTACCTACCAGAGCAAACTTTGACCTCTTTTTCCATATCCATATTGCCATATTTTTTAAGGTGATATTGTCTTCTGTATTTTGGGGGTTTCCTTTAGCAAGCTGTTGATTCATTTTCCATGATTTTCTTGCATCACTCTTATTTCTCTTCCCAATTTTTCCTCCACATCTCTTACTTGATTTTCAAAATCCTTCTTGATCTCCTCCATGGCCTGTAACCAGCTCATATTTTTCTTGGAAGCTTTTGATGCAGGAATTCTGACTTTGTGGTTTTCCTCCCATTCCATGCTTTGATCCTTTTGGTACCCCAAAAAGGATTCTGTGGTCTGATTGTCCTTCCTCTGTTTGCTCATCTTGCCAGTAAATTACTTGACTTTTGAGCTCTCTCTACAATATCTGTCATAGAACCTTTCTCTCCTCTGATATTGCTGCCACTCTAGCACAGTCACTCGTCACCTCATGCCTGGTCTAATACAGTTTCTTTCTGGTTCATCTTTCTGTCTCAAGGGGAAGGGTACAAACATTTTTTAAAGTGTCTACTATATACTAAGTGCTTTACAAATACTTCATTTAATCCTCACAACAATCTTATAGGTGGATTCTTTAATCCATATTTTGCAGTTGAAACAGAGGCAAATAGATGTTAAGTCACTTGCCCAGGGTTAAAGCTAATATGTCTTAAGTCAGATTTGGATACAGATCTTCCCTAACCCCAGGCCCATTTCCTTAGACTAATAATGTTGGAGGTGGAGGTTGGACAGATAAAATTCCAACCTAGAACCCCATATTTGAGGAGAGCATTGTCCAGTCTTATGGCCCCAACCTCCCAATTCCCTCCTAGTAGGTATCTCCTTTGGAGAAGGTAGTCCTCAAGGGGAAGGGTGGGAATAAGCATTTTTAAAAATGCTTACTATATGCCAGACTAAGTGCTTTACAAATCCTTCATCTGTTCCTCACAACAGCCCTAGAGGTGGGTGCTTTAATTCATATTTTATAGTTAAAACAGAGACAAATAGAGACTAAATGACTTGCCCATGGTTACAGCTATTGTGTCTGAGGTCAGATTTGGATTCAGAGATTCTGTGACTCCAAGCCCATCCATTGCTGCCACTCCACTCAGCTGTCAACGTGATCATTCTAAAACAGAGGTCTGACCATGTCATTCCTCTCTTTGTCCTGCCCACCCCAAACCCTATCTCCAGTGGTTCCCTATCACCTCAAAGATCAAATATGAAATCTTCTTTTGCTTTTAAATCCCTTCATCACCTGTTCCCCATTCCACTTTACCAGTCTTCTCAGCTCTTTACACTCTGCAGTCTAATCCAGTGACATAGGCCTTTCTCATTCTTGAATAAGAAACTCTATCACCTAACTGGGTATTTTTACTGTTTTATCCCCATGCCTAGGATTCTCTCCCTCCTTATCTCTCTCCAGGTTAGAGTTTATGTCATTCCTTCCCTAAGCCAAGTTCAATGAGAGTAAGGTTGACTCTTTCCCTTTTGCCTTCTTGTTCTCCCCCTCCATTGTAATAATTATCCTTTGTCTCTTCCATGAGATGTTCAACCCCATTCTGACTCTCCCTGTCTCCTCTCAATCTAATCCTCTCTCACCTCAGGATTTCACCTTTTAGAATATTGTCC
>JAQQSU010006556.1:0-13479 GCA_028627135.1 Pseudochirops cupreus | reverse complement strand
CTCCCTCTCTCTCCCATGATCTTTCTTTTCCCCAAAGAAGGAATCTAGGGTTTGGGAGCTGTTCTTACTTTGCTTCTTATGCTTATTCTTACTCATGGTTGTTCAGTCCGAGATTTTTTTTTAAATCTCTGTGGGGCTCTGCTTCCAGAAGGGAAAGCTCTGTCCCAAATCACTGGGGTCCTCCCAGCTGCTGTAGCTCTCAGGAAGATGCTGGGACTCTTCCTATTTACTTCCAGCTGACTGGATAATGAAGACTCCAAGACCGAGGCCCAAGACGGCGATCCGGATCCAGGCCGTTCAATGTGAGAGCACTGGCCTGAGAACAATTGCTTAGTCCCCCTGCTGTCTGCAGGCCGCGGGCGGGAAGCTGCAATGCAGAGGCGGGTGCAAAACTTCTGCCCTTCGCTTTTCCGCTCTGGAGGCCTTGGCTGGACTGCTTAACTCTCCTAGATTTGCAATTCGCACTGAGCTAGTTCTGAACGCTGCTCGCAGCTGCCGCTAATCTGCTCACCTGAGGCTCCTCTGCTCCTCCTGTCCAGCCGCCCCTGGAGCACAGCCGCGGCTTCAGGCCAGACTGGTTTCGGTTCGCAGTGCTGATATGGTTCCTCATAGCCGAGCTGACTTTAGTGGGAAGTATCTTTGTGTGTATTTTGGAGTTCTAGGATTGGTTTAGAATTCTATTTTATGGGTATTTTGGGGTGGCTATGTGAGAGCTGTGATATGTTGCTGCTGCTACGCTGCCATCTTGGCTCCGCCCCCCTACAAATATTATCTTGTTTAATGGTCACAACAACACTGGGAGGTAGGTGCTGATATTATTCCCATTTCACAGGCAAAGAAACTGACAGGTCTTAAATGTCAAGCTGAGGGGTTTATTATTATACAACTTTATTCTCTAGACAATAGGGAAGCTATAAGCCCTTGGCGCATGGGAGAAGCAGGAGGAAAGTGATATTTTAAGACTGTAAAGTTTACAGTATTATCTTAAGATTAACTTGCCACACAAAAAGGGAATGAGTCAACCTTACTCTCATTGAATTTGGCTTAGGGAAGGAATGACATACACTCTAAATTGGGTATCTTGTCACACAGGAGAATAGGGGGGTGGGGATGAGATGGGGGAATGATGGAGGGGAGGGCAGGTTAGGGGGGGAAGGTAGTTAGAAGCACACACTTTTGTAAAGGGACATGGACAAAGTAGAGAATAGAACAAGTTCAGGGCGGGGTAGGAAGGAGGGAAATATATTCAGTCTTTCACAATATGCCCACTGTGGAGATGTTCTGCATAACTACACATGTACAGCCTGTATTGAATTGCTTGTCTTTTTGGTGGGGGTGCATGATGAGGGAGGAAGGGAAAGAATCTAGAATTTAAGGTTCTAAAATCAAATGTTAAATATATGTATATATATATATATATATATATACATATACATATGATTATTTACATGCACCTGGGAAATAAGATATTCAGGCACTGGGATAGGGAGATCTATCTTGCCCTATTGGAAAGTCAGAGGGGTTATGGGGGAGGATATAGGAGAGAGCAGATTGGGGGAGGGGGTATACAGTGGGATCACTGTTTTGGGGTGGTGGATAGGGGAAAGATGGGGAGAAAATTTATAACTCAAAATCTCATGGAAATCAATGAGGTAAACAAAAAATAAACAAAAGTTAATTCAAAAAGAAAAAAAAGGTTAACTTCCGACACTTTGATAGACCCTGAGTCCTTTGATGACACAGTATTGCATTGACAATATGAGACAAGATGGGGAAAAAAATCTTTCCTTGGAATAAGAATTCAACCCTATTTATTAGTGCTGTGTTCTTGGAGACTGTCTTTCTGTACTGGAAACCCTTCTTTTCTTTCCTTTTCTTTCTTTTTCTTTTCTTTTCTTTTTTATTTACTTTTAGTTTATAAGATTCAGTTCCACAATCCCTTGAGTTTCAGATTTTCTTCCCTCCTTCTCCCCCCAACTCCATGGTGGCGTGTGCAATCATGTATAGGATTTGCAAAAACTTGGAAACCCTTCTTAATAAGACCTGTGGGCCTTTCTGTTTTATCCTTACTTAGTTGATTTCACTAGTCTTAAAGTCTTAATTATTTGATTTGTGATATCTTTCCAGACCTCTCTTGCTTAGTCTGGAAATGAGCATATGGTTGAAAAATGGTATTGCACAATGAAACATACATTTCTGGACTAGATAGAAGAAAGATGGACTCTTATTCAGGGATGGAGTGCATATAACAAGATTTGGGAAAAAAATTAAAGTTTGTAGATCCGGGAGAATTTAAAATAAAATAAATAAAGGAGGGAGAAAATTGCCCATTTATATTTATTAATCACCATACAGGATAATAAGTACAACACAGAAAAATGAATAACAGTAAAGAGGCCCTGTTATTCACAGGAGACAATTTCCATAGAGTTAGTAAGAATACATATGGACTTAGATGTCTATTTATTGAAGAAGAGATAATGTAAGCTAAAGAGTTTAATGCAAAGTGGTAGTTCTACTTCCTAAGTATCCCTGAGATGTGAAATGTGAGTAGAATATGGCAAAGGAAGGATGCACTCAGTGGTGTGCTGGTAAATGTTTAACAACTAACTCTCCCCAAAGCTAGGGATGTCATTGGTCCTCTTAGGATAAACAACAACAATGCATGACACAAGGTTAAATTTAATTTACATTAACACTTTCTCCATCACTTTCTTGAGTCAAAATCAACAAAGCAACAAATGAAGCCCTGAGTAACGTATGCCAGTTTCTGAGGTATAAATGCTCTTATTGAAAATTTAACAATTGACTCTTAGAAGCTAGCTGGAGCTGGCTCTAGCACACCCTGGCATGCATGTTTTTCAGAATGAATAAGCTGGTAAAAAGCGGGAACTGGGTGGAAAGGCATTGTATATGAAGAAGATGTACTTCTGTGAGGAAATCCATAATTTTGGTGAAGAATAGGATTTATAGCTGGAAGAAGTCTTAGAGATCTATACCCATTCATTGTACAGAAAAGGAAATTGAGTGCCAAGGAAGTTAAGTGACTTGCCTGAAGTCATAATAGCAAAAAAAAAATTGTTTAGAATTTAAACATAGGCTCTCTGACTCCAAATTCATTGCTGTTTTCACTCTATATCCATAATGATTAATGAAATGTAAAAACAGAAGTGATATTATGATGGGAGTGCATATTATAGGCCACTTAGCTATTAGAGGAAGTGATGAATTCTGGAAGTGGATCACATAACGGGTATGGAGACATGACAGAATAGTGATGAGAGGTGTCAACTAGCTAGAGCTGTCACTTTTTCTGGGTTCTCTACCCAAGTAGAATGCTGAAAGTAGAGAAGATATGTGTCTTTCCTGAGTCAAAGGTCCTGAAGACCAAGAAGTCCAAGTGTTGAAGGATGTTCACAGTGATCAAAAGAAGAAAATCTGAATGTCTCTCCTCCTTTGGGTAGCCCAAGACATTTCAGCTCTCTGCGCAAATTGCTGTGAGCTCCTTTGGCTGTATGTGTGTATGTATGTGTATGTATGTGTATGTATGTACGTGTCCTTTGAGTATGCTTGATCCTTCATGTCCTCTGTTTCCCTTCCTGGTACTCAAATATGCCCTTCTGGCCATGTCATTGGCAGTGCGATTTGGATGGGCTACAGGTAGTATCCTTTTCTATTGCTGTCCAGATAGCCTCAGATACCAAGAAAGTTGAATCAGAAAGAGCACTTCATTGAGTAATGAATCCCAGAAAAGGGACATTTGCAAGACTTTTGGGTTTTTCTTTTCTTACTTGTTAGCATTTTAAATAAGACAAACCAACTAGACTTCATTGTAATACTGCCAAGCATTTCCCTTTTGGCAGATTCACTTGAACTATGTATAGTCCAAAAAAGCTTTCAATCCTGTAGTTAAAACTTGCCATTGTTTAAAATTAAGAGCATAATCTGTAAACTGAAGATTGGGGGACAAAAAATGGAAGATGTTTAAAATATTTTATTTAGTCAAAATAATTTTTTAAATAGCAAAAAATCAATTTCTGTTTTCAACTTGACCACAAGAACCAAAGTCAACAACAGAGATTTCAGTTTCCTTCCATAGTCATGCAGCTGGTGAGAAGAAAAGGTGACAAAACATTGGTGCCAATAATCACTCCATTTTTACACATTAAAAAACAAGACATTATCTTTTGTCAGAAAGACTTGGATTTTGTGGAAACTATCTGTAAATTTCCTTCATGAAATTTTATTCTACTACCTCCTCCTGTGTTTGCAAAAGGACCACAATGCTTATTTAATGTCTTGTTTGTATAACTCTTTCCGATGCGGGATAGGTTTTGGGGGTATTTCTAATGAGAAATCCTTTCTAGGTTTGCGTCTGAAAAGAATTACAGGCTCAGCTGTCTTTTGGTAGATTTACAAAAGTTTATTGATTCACAGGACCAAAAGGGGTAGGGTGAGGAAACCTGGCTAGGAAAAGCTTGCAAGGGGCAAGGAGGGGGGGTTCAGAGAAAGTTTGGAAGTGTGACGCTCTACAGCGGGCAGATGGCCTGCTAGAATGCCTACCTGACCTGCCAGAAAAGGCAAGAGAAAGCTAACTGCTACAAAGGCCATCTGCAGAGTTCTAAGGGCCAGAGAGGTATTCTTAAAGATACAAAGCTGTCAATCATAAGTTCATTAAGCTAATGAGGTGTACAAAGGTGGAGTTAGGGAGGAACCTGGGAGGAGCCAGGGCATGACTAATACTTAAAGGGACATGCACCCTTGACATCAACTGCGCATGTGTTTTACCCATAATACACTGGTACAAACAGCAGGAGGGAAGGGGCAAGGGGTGTGGTTTGAGCCCTGAAACATCATAAGGTCTACCAGCGGTCACAGATTTGAGGTCAGGTCAAATGAGATGTTCCCATCCTGATTTGCAAGTGGATGGGTTTGGTTTGCTAGGACAAAAGGAGGTAGTACCTTGAATGAAGAGTTAATGGTTTGAGAGGAAATACCTCTAGACTGGGGCAGGGAAAGACAAGTACAGCTGGGGGAAGGGGAGAAACAGTTAAGAAATGTGGCTTTTACAACTTAACACAAAACTGAATTACAGTTACCCCAAAATATATTACATAGGCCATTCAGCGCTTCTTTATTTCCATAATGGATATAAGGATATGTCAGCTATTTAGGACTTTTAAAATGGAAAAATTCTTTCCTAGAGAAATGAATGGACATTGCTTGTTGGAAATGCTTCCAGGGAAGCTGTAACTCCTTAAGACCTCTGACAGGAGCCTTTCCTGTAAGGCTAGGCAAGCTTTTGCTAAGGTTAGGCTAGTTCTTTTCCTTAGGAGATATTAAAACTCTCCTTGGTACTTGATTGATTCAGGTTGTTGATGTATCTTGTTGGCTGCTTGAGTGTAAAAAACTGTGAAGAGCTCCAGCTCTTTCTCTGAGGTTTCTGACCATGGTCCAGCAGCATGACTAAATACTAGGAAGCTGTGCTCAGCTGAATTTATCATCATCATCATCATCATCACAGCTAATATTTATATAGCATTTAATATGTATCAGGCACTGTGCTAAGTACTTTACAATTATTATCTCATCTGATTTTCACAACAATCTTGGGAGATGGGTACTGTTATAATCTACATTTTACAGATGAGGAAACTGAAGCAAATAGATGAGAAGTGCCTTGCCCAGTATCATCATTTAGTAATAATATCTAACATTTATATAATGCTTACTATGTGCCAGGCACTGTGCTAAAGGCTTTACAAATATTATTTATCTCATTTGATTCTCACAACAATTCGGAGGGAGTGTAGATGTTATTATTGTCCCCATTTTACAGATGAGGAAATTGAGGCAAAAGAGATTAAGTGACTTGCCCACGGTCACACAGTAAGTAAGTATATGAGGCTATATTTGAACTCAGGTCTTCCTGACTTCAGGCCTGGTGTCCTATCCATTGTACCATCTAGCTGCCAACATGGTATCTTCACTGAATGTCCCTCCTCTGCTTCAGCTAAGTAAACTTTCTTTTGTTAACTGTTACATGGACTACAAATTTCTAATTTCATTCCAATAAGAGACCTAAGCTTCCAGAGGACGAGAGGAAGAGAAAGGGCATGAATATTTGTTATTTGCCTACTATGTCTCAGATACTGTACAGACAGTTTATAAATATTATTTTTGATTTGATCCTCACCACCTCTGAGATAGGTGCTATTATTGTCCTCAATTAACAGCTAAGAAAACTGAGGCAACCCGTATGTACAAAAATATTTACTGCAGCTCTTTTTGTGGTGGCAAAAAACTGGAAATTAAGGGATGACCACCAATCGGGGAATGGCTAAACAAGTTGTGGTATATGAATGTAATGGAATACTACTGTGCTATAAGAAATGGAAAAGAGACGTTCTTCATATTCACCTGGAGAGGCCTATACAAACTGATGCTAAGTGAGAAGAGCAGAACCAGGAAAAACTTGTACACAATGACAGACACAACATATGTGTGATGACCAACTTTGATAAACTGAATTCTTCTCAGCAACGCACAGTTATCAGACAACTCTACAAGTCTCAAGATGGAAGGAGATACCTACATTCAGAGAAGGATCTAGAAAGAACAGAGTTTAAATGGAGACTGAAGCAATCTACATGCTATCGCTCTTTTCCATGTTTGATTTTGTTTCTTTTTTTCCCATTGTCCACTCCATTGGTTACAACCCTTCTATACAACCAGACTAATGGCCAATGTGAAAGTATCTGCAGATCCTATACTTGATTGTATGCCACCATGGGGGGGGGGAAGAGGGAGGGAAGAAAACTTGAAACTAAAGGGACTCTGGAACTGAATCTTGTAAACTAAAAGTAAATAAACAAATCAAGTTAAAAAAAAAAGAAAACTGAGGCAAACAAAGATTAAATGATATGCCCAAAGTTACACAGCCAACAAGTGTCTAAGGCTGGATTTTAACTCAGGTCTTCCTGACTCCAGGCCCAACGCTCTCTTCATTGCTCATTTAGTTTGGTAGGTTTGGTCATTTGGTTCAGTAGAATTCATTTCATAGCAAGGCCATTCCTTTTGGTTAGTTGAACTACCTGTGGACCATTTGTGCCCAACCTGTGGAAGAGCCTTCTGAGCTCATCTTGATCTGATTAGCTGATTACAGTCTGACAACTGTACCTTAATTCCAATGTAGTGATGTCACTTTGGTCCTCTTTGAGAATGAGAGACAACAACCAAACTAAACTGCCATGTCAGCTCAAGTGAAGTAATTTTTACTTCCTATAGATAACAGATTTAGTTCCTATAGATAACAGATTATTTCCTCCCCAACAGAGATAAAAAGATAAGTTTTGCTATGTTTCATTAACTATTCCATCTAGTTAATCACTGCCCTAGAACTGGGAACTAGAAAGCTGAAACATCTCTGATATGCATCATAGATGTGGCCTTTCCTGTCTGAAAATGAAAAGCTGTGAGTATTCTTTGATACTAGCACTCTAGAGTTCTGCCACCCCAATTTTGGTGTCACAACTTTTCTTTAGTCATCCAGGGAACTATATCCCTTCCTCTAGCTAAGCAGTTCTCAACCTGTGGGTCACGACCCCTTTGGGGGTCGAACAACCCTTTCACAGGGGTCACAGGGGTCGCCTAAGACCATGGGAAAACACATATTTCCAATGGTCTTAGGAACGGAGACACCGCTCCTCTATCCATCTCCAGGTGGGCCCGCCCACATGCAGATACGCCCACATACGAGTATTAAAGGGAGCAGCATTAGGA
Source organism: Pseudochirops cupreus (assembly GCA_028627135.1). NCBI lineage: Eukaryota > Metazoa > Chordata > Mammalia > Diprotodontia > Pseudocheiridae > Pseudochirops > Pseudochirops cupreus. Next base: position 5,697 of record JAQQSU010006556.1, on the reverse strand, counting down.
AGGTTGAGAACCTCTGCCTAGCTGATCTGAGATTATAAGCCTTGACATTGCCCAAATGATGTATGGAGACCCACACTGGGAACTAGAGGAACCACAATACTTCTGTTTTATTTCTAGCATTCTAGACCAAACTCTAGCCCTCTTGAGAACTCTTTAAGGGATATTCTTCAAGATACTGTCTTACTATGACATCTAAGTATTTTTTGTGTGGACTATTTCTTTCTTCCTTGGATGTGGTGATTCATATATCACAAAATCACTAACCAAAGGGCAATTGTAACTAAACGCAGAAATTAATGTTTACAGGAGAATAGGGTCAATTCTCTCCCTTTAAAATTTTTTAAAGTTTATTTTATTCTGAACTTAAGAAATAAAACAACATTTCCATAACATAGCAGAATAGAAAAAAAAAAGATGATTGTATATGAAACTGCAAATCTATTATGTACAACTTGCTTTTCCTTTTAAGTATATAATAATTAAGTACATAATAAGTATATAATATAATAATAATAAATATATAATAATTATCATGCAACTTCTTTCTTTTCCCTTTTTTCTCCCTCCCCCCACCCCAGAGGTGGCTACCATTGTGCACATATATGTATATGCATGTGTGTGTGTGTGTGTGTATATTATGTACATATATATATAAAACCATTCTATACACAACTTCTATTTATCACTTCTTTCTCTATATACGGATAGTGTCTTCCTTCATATGTCCTTTGTAGTTAATCTGGGTATTTACAATAGTCAAAATGACTGTCACCCAAAGTTGTTCTTAAAACAATATTGTTATTACTATATACAATGTTCTCTTGGTTCTGCTTGTTTCACTCTTCATTATTTCATGCAAGTCTATTTATGTTTTTCTAAGATCATTGAATTCCTAGGTTTTTATAGCACAGTTGTTTTCTACCAAAAGAAAATTTCACTCAATTAGAAAAAAAGACAACAATTTCCCTTTTAAATTATTTCTTACAGATCCCTAAAAATAATTCTAGCTCATCCGATGAAAAGAGCTGGGCACTAAATTCATCATAGCATGGAGATGATAATGAGTGAGGCAGGGTAGTGGAGCACTAGACTTAGAGTCAGAAAAACCTTGGATCTCATGCCACATCAATATAACAACTAGTAAATTGTGAGTAACACATGCACATACAAAAATATAATCCAGTTAGTTAAATAGGTCAATTTCTTGGATTTAGGAATGGAGGGATTGGACAACTATATAGGAATGAGAAAAGTAAAGATAAAAAACATTGTTTTCTTTAGGAGAGCCTTAGGAAAACATAAATGGATGAAATCTATGTGGTTTGAAATCTATCTGTTATGAAATCTGTTACCTTGCTATGTGATGTGGAGGAAAGAGCCCTGCTTTTGGAGTCAGAGAGTTTTAATTCTAATCTTGTTTCTGCCACTAACTGGCCATGTAATTTTGGATGACTCATTTAATCTCCCTGGGCCTCAGTTTCCTCGTCATGAGGTTGAATTAGATGCTTTTTAAGGTACATAGTAACATTCTCATTTTATATTGGTGTTTAATGGAAGAGTAGCAAGAGTTATAAGACAAAATATAAACTAAAGAATAAATATTGAATTTGAGCTTGATTCAGATTAACAGCAGAAATGAGACCTCTGATCTGAGTCTAGTCATGGGATAGGGCAGGGGTGTGTGTGTGTGTGTGTGTGTGTGTGTGTGTCTGTGTAGGGTATGTGTGTGCATGCACACACATGCCACATCCACAATTGCCAATGGGAAAATTACTTTACCTGTCCATATAAACTAATAAAATAATGATTATGTGTTTACATAGACAGATTTCTATGGAATGTTATTTGCCTGAGTACTTAATTTGGGAGTAGGTTGGGAACTTTGTATCCAAGCCATATTGGTTCTTTTTTTTCCTCTCTGTTGACTTCTCCCCATCCATATGGAAAATCTTGTTTTTGCCAGGCCAGATGCTTCAGAACAGATTTTGTGATACCAAAGAACAGTTAGAATGTCAGAAGAGAAGGTATGAATATTCAGTTTCTACCTTTCAGGATTATATGAGGAGATACTTCCAGAGTAGACTTAGTCTGTCTCACAAATTTGAAATATCTGCTCACTTTGGCTTTTTCTTTTTCTTTTTTTTTGTAATTAACTTTTGTTTAGTTTTAGTTTACATCATTGATTTCCACAAGATTTTGAGTTACAAATTTTCTTCCTGTCTTTCCCCTACCCACCCCCCAAAACAGCGATCCCACTGTATACCCCTTCCCCCAATCTGCGCTCTCCTATATCCTCCCCCATCACCCCTCTGACTTTCTAGTAGAGCAAGATGGATCTCCCTATCCCTGTATGTTTTATTTCCCAGTTGCATATAAATAATAATAATAATAATAATATATATATATATATATATTTTAACATGATTTTAGAACTTTAAATTCTAGATTGTTTGCCTTCCTCCCTTATTACCCACCCCCACGAGAAAGACAAGCAATTCAATACAGTATGTACATGTGTAGTTATGCAGAACATCTCCACAATGGACATATTGTGTAACACTGACGATATTTCCCTCCTTTCTATCCTGCCCTCCCCTTGTTCTATTCTCTACTTTGTCCATGTCCCTTTACAGAAGTATGTGCTTCTAACAACCCTCCCCCCTAACTTGCCCTCCCCTCCATCATCCCCCTTCTCATCTCCCCTCTCATCCCCTTCCCCTCTACTTTCCTGCAGGGCAAGATACCCATTTATAGTATATGTCATTCCCTCCCTAAGCCAAATTCAATGAGAGTAAGGTTGACCCATTCCCTTTTTGCCTTCCTGTTCTTCCCCTCCATTGTAATAGTTATCCCTTGCCTCTTCTATATGAAATGATTGACCTCATTCTGCCTCTCCCTGTCTCTTCTCATTCTATTCCTCTCCCACCTCTTAATTTCACGTTTTAAAATATCATCCCTTCCTATTCAATTGATCCTGTGCCCTCTCCCTGAAATTTAGCTGACTTCCACTAATCTTTTCCCTTTGTCCTTGGCTCTTATGGGTTGGTAATTCTGGAAACTGCCACAGTGCCAGTGATCTACTCTTCTGAAAGCTCCAGCTGGGGCTTCTCTTGAATGGCCTGGGGTTAAACCGCATGAGGCTGGGCTCTACTCCCAGCATGCTGTGATGAGCCCTTTCCGTCTATCTGCTGGGCTGCCTTCAGTGGGAGCCTTGTTTCTCTGTCATTTTAAGAGTTCTGGAGCTCTAAAATTTGTTTAGAGTCATAGTTTATAGGTATTTGAGATGGTTATGGGGGGAGCCACTTCCTGCTATGGTCCATTCAATTTTATTTACATATATATGTGTGTGTATATATGTGTGTGTGTGTGTATGTATCTACATATATATGTACATATGTATATTTATATAAGTTTATATATACATACATATATATGGGGGCATATATTAGTTTATAACTGGAAGAGAACTTTTTAAGACTATAAATTGTTGAATAATTCCTGCTTTCCATTGATTGAAAGAGACACCAATGAAATCACAGTTCTTTCCTTCTCCCCCAGAAGAAAAAGAAAATAATGAGATAAAATAAAAAAGAAACTGAGTATAATTAAGGAATCTCAGGGCAAGAAGACAAAGAAAATTCTTAAATATCAATGTAAAATATAAACAAAAAGTAGTTTAGATGAAAACATAAAATTATTTTATTAGAAATCAAAATGTCAAAAGCCATGAGGAAGAAGAAAAACAATTCATGAAGATTATTTAACTGTCAATCAATCAATGTTTGTTAAGCATCTACTTTGTGTTAGGCACTGTGCCAAACACTGGGGACACAAAAAGAAGCAAAAGACAGTACCTGCCCTTTCGGAACCCCCAATCTAATGGGGAAGACAATATGTAAAGCCATGTATGCAAAGAAGCTACGTACAGGTGTAACAACAATGCAACATTCACAATGTTTACAGTGACTATAAATATGTTGCTTTAGTTATAAATCACAAAATGTAGCAGGCTCTCTACCTGGGGGACATAGCCAGAACATTATTCAAATGTCAGAAAGCCGAGTCCCAAAACCAGAAAGTCAAAGCCATTACAGTTGCCATGGAGTTGGCACACATAGTTAATGCAGTAAACACCCACATTCTTAAGCCTTCAGAACAAAACAGGCTCCCTCAGGCAAAGATCCTCCTCTCCTCACTTATGGTAACTGCTCAGCCTCCACGCAGCTTGCTCCCAGCAGCTCTGGCCCTCCACAGTTCCCGTCCCTGGCAGTCCTCAGCAGAAATCCTCAGCAGAAGTTCTGACTGGCTCTCAGAAGAAGTTTGTACTGCTGCCACTGCCGCTTCCAATCACCATGCTGGCTCTAGCCCAACCCCTACTCTACTCTGGCTCCTTCCTGCCCCACCACTTCCTGCTACGTCAGCAAGTTTAAGGGGCATGGAAGATCTTCAAATCCCATTACCATTTCGATAGGATAAATAAGAAATAATTAATTGAGGGAAGGCACTAGATGGGCTTATAAAAGATGGGATTTTAGTTGGTTAGTTGTTTGTCCTTTGTTTTTGAAAAAGACTGATGACATTGTAGTGCCAACTCTAAGTGGTTTCTTATGCCAGCTCTCAATTGACAGGCAAGACCATGGAAGTATGAAAAATCATAGTCCATGCCAGATTAATCAATGCAATCAAGCCATTTATTAATACCATAAGCAAGGTTTTTATAGAGTAATAGAACAAAGAAGGTAGTCATAGGTCACTAAGTTTTCCAATACTGCTTTGTTCAGTTTCAAGATGCCAGACAGTGATGTCAATTAGGCCTTGACTGTTATCAATGTCCTTGCTGATTCCAAGCCATAAGAATAGTATCTAAGATGTATGGGTGAGCTAATACCTTCTGGCTAGAATTCCAGAATAGGGCATAGCCCTGGATTTCAGGATATCAGGCAGGCTCTGACTTACAGCTGCATCAATGGGAAAACCTGTGCTCACCATACAGAATAGCTATAATGGCAGCAACACTGTGAAAACCCAGAGCTAACTATCAAGGACCAGCCTGATTCCTGGATCAGATGTTTTGGCTCCTTTCATGACATTACAAAGTTGGGGTTAGGGTGCAGTGTGTTTGGCTGTGACTGATTAGACCAATATGAGTTCAGAAGGTGCTAGCTACCACAGATCAGGCACGAGTGGTTCATTAGAACATTTTGAGTGGAAGTGGCCCTGAATTTGTGCAGGTCAACTTTCCTTTGTGTTTCTACTATACTGCTTTGCTTATGGAATACAGCACCTTCTTTGATATGGCACACTATGTTGATCAGGACATCCTGTGCCTGCATTTCCCATGTCTCACAGTCAGTACTAAAGTTCTTCAGTGATACCTTAAGAGTATCCTTATAACACTTCTGACCACCGTGTAAGCACTTACCTTGTATGAGTTCTTCATAAAATAGTCTTTTGGGTAAGTACGCAGTTAGCATTTGAAATATATGGCCAGCCCATTGCAGTTGTATTCTCTACAATAGAGTTTGAATGGTTGGCAGCTCAGCTCTAGAGAGGACCTTGGTGTCTGTATCAGCAAGCACCCTAGCATACCTAGGGCGGCTACTAGCACAGGTTCTTAGATCTGCTTTTCTAAAGGAAAGCAACTCAAAATGGGTTAACAATCTTACTTTAATCAAGCATATCATTTACCTAGTTCAG
>JAQQSU010006555.1:0-13480 GCA_028627135.1 Pseudochirops cupreus | reverse complement strand
CTTTTCCCCAAAGAAGGAATCTAGGGTTTGGGAGCTGTTCTTACTTTGCTTCTTATGCTTATTCTTACTCATGGTTGGTCAGTCTGTGATTTTTTTTTTAAATCTCTGTGGGGCTCTGCTTCCAGAAGGGAAAGCTCTGTCCCAAATCACTGGGGTCCTCCCGGCTGCCATAGCTCTCAGGAAGATGCTGGGACTCTTCCTACTTACTTCCAGCTGACTGGATAATGAAGACTCCAAGACCGAGGCCCAAGATGGCGATCTGGATCCAGGCCGCTCAAAGCAAGAGTACTGACCTCAGAACAATTGCTTAGTCCCCCTGCTGTCTGCAGGCCGCGGGCAGGAAGCTGCAACGTGGAGGCGGGTGCAAAACCTCTGCCTTTCGCTTTTCCACTCTGGAGGCCTTCCGGCCGGACTGCTTAACTCTCCTAGATTCGCAATCCTCACTGAGATAGTTCTGAATGCTGCTTGCAGCTGCCGCTAATCTGCTCACCTGAGGCTCCTCCGCTCCTCCCGTCCAGCCACCCCCGGGGCACAGCCGCGGCTTCAGGCCAGGCTGGTTTTGGTTCACAGTGCTGATATGGTTCCTTGTAGCCGAGCTGACTTTAGTGGGAAGTATCTTTGTGTGCCTTTTGGAGTTCTAGGATTGGTTTAGAGTCCTATTTTATGGGTATTTTGGGGTGGCTATGTGAGAGCTGCGATATGTTGCTGCTACTACGCCGCCATCTTGGCTCCGCCCCCCCCAGCTGCTGTCTTTACTATGCCATCTCAACAAATGCCAAAGCTATTTCATCTGTCTGACTTCAGAACTTTAGAATAGTCAGAGGGTGTGTTTGCTACACTAGATGATTCAGAAATGGTGTCCTCTTTGGCAGAAAGAACTAGGAACTATTCCCTCTGTCTATAACTTAAACACTAGCTCCTCCAGTTTCCACAGGTTGAGGACCTGTAGCATTATTGCAGAAAGCTAAGCTTTTGCCCATTTCAATAAAGATGCTCTTCTGTTTTTCTTTCTGCCTAGCTGACCAACTTTTTTTTCAGTGTCCTTTGTTGGATCCCATCTCCCACTCCCTGAACCTGAGTCCTCTTTGCTTCTTTTTCTATAAACTCTCTCTTGGTTATCTCATCAGTTCCCAAGGGTTCAATTATCCATATAACTGATGCCCAAATCTACATATCCAAGCCACCATTCCAGCAACTACTTCAGAGTCAAGCATCAGTGATAAGCTTTGAGAAGGCAGAGGGCAGAATGGGATAGGGGCAAGGTTTAACCATGTCATCAGAAAAATGGAAAAATAACAAATTATTCATCCAGGCAGGAACTGAGAGAGAACAAAGCAGACCCACTGAGGAGAGGCAACTTCACGGAGCTCGACCTCTGTGGGCTAGGGAAATTCATGATGACTCCAATGGAGAAAAGAACTTCCATTCAGTGCAAAGGTGTGTAGTTGCTACTTCTTCCAGAAAATCATACTATGTTAGCTTTGGAGTTCTCTTCTAGACACTGCCTTCCTTGCACAGGATGCTCCCTCTCCAGACTGTTCTCTTGTACTGGCCGTCCCTCATCTATGAAATGTTCTCTCCCTCTTCACTTCCCCTTCATGGCTTTCCTGACTTCCTTCAAGATTCAGTTCTAATCCTCCTTTTTAATAGGGGACTTTTTTCCTAGTCTCCCACCCCGGTGAGTTCCCTCTGAGATCCTTCCCTCCCACTCTGTATGTATCCTGTATGTGCATAATTACTTACACATTGTCTCCCCCGTTCTAATGTGAGCTCCTTAAGGGAAGGGACAGTGTTTTTGCTTTTCCGTGTAACCCCAGAACTCAGCACAGTGCCTGACAAATAGCAAGGGCTTAATAAATACTTGTTGACTGATAGAAATTATTTTACTATTATATATTAATAATCAATTATTAGTTTGGGATCTAGACTTTTCTTCTTTATTTATTCACTTAAGGCCCAGCCCCCATAAAAAGTCAGTCTCTGAAGGACAGGACTGATTGATGACATTGTTCTAGCCTTCAAAGAAATATGTTCTTCAATCTTGGGCAGGAGTCTACCCAACTAGGAGACTTAACTTCTCTTCTGTTCAGAGTGTAAACAGAATTCAGTCTATTGAGTTCTTAGGGGGTAGAAGTAGGGGAAGGAACCCTTGTCCTTGTACCCTTCTTCTAGAGTTTTGGGTGACCCAGCTCATGAAAGAGAAAACCAACCAGAGTGGTCTGGATGGAGATGGATTCCCTTGTCCAGATTGCTGGAGGCAGCTGAGTCTCATGATCAAGCCATGTTCTCAGCAGGAGGAGCTAAAGACTTTTAGCCCAACTCCTCATTAAATATCCACTAATCAGGGTTGATTTTCACTTGTCAAGAGCATTCTTTTTCAAAAAATATGTAAGGCATTCAGGTTCTCCATGTTTCGTCTTTGGTTACTGAAATTACTGACTATAAATTTATTGTTTGCCAGCTAGCCTAATTAATAAATCTATTATTAGTTGCCCAGACCCAGAAACATTGTTTCTCAGGTTTTTCATTCGTCACAGAGACCTGACCTCTCTCTCCTAAGTTGTAATCCTACGTCACTACTTGGCTGCTAGACATCTCCAACTTTATGTCCCATAGCAGCATCTCAGAGACGAGATTAATAAACTCATTCTCTTCTTCCCTTTTCCTTCCTTATTTTTTTCAAGAGCACCACCATCCTTCTAGTCAACAGATTCAGAGCCTCAGAATCAATCTCAACTCTGCTCTTTCCAACCTCCTACCAAATCCAACCAATTTTGTTGATTCTGTATCTCCAAAATACCTTGGTTCTATCATTTCTCCATACACAGCCACCACTCTAGTGCAGGTCCCACCCCCTCAACTGGACTATTGAAATGGAATCTTAATTTGTCTCCTTGTCTCCAGTCTCTCTGGTCTCTAATCTGTCTTCCATGTAGCTATAGAGCCAGAAATCCTCTTATCACTAACTAGCAAATCACCAAAGCTTAAATTTGATGTCAGCTAAATTCTTCAAGGTTCAGCTAATTATGTGACTAGTTGTCTGAAGGAAATAGCAGTCATAAAGACAACACAGAAAAATTCTCTTATCACAATCCAGTCATAGATAAGAGATCTGGAAGGGGCCACCATTCATCTAATCCAGTCTCATCTTACTTATGAGGAAAACTGAATGAGCTTAAATGACTAGCCCAAGTTCAAACAGGTAGTAAGAGTAAGAAGCAGTAATATATAGGAGGTATTAAGATTTGGACCCAGGTTCTCTGTCTTCAGAGTCCCTGCTTTTTTTGAGTACCTGAGGCTAGAGTTCAGCTTTAAGGATTTGGAAAGGAGGGGCGGCTAGGTGGCGTCAGGAGGACCTGAGTTCAAATCCGACCTCAGACACTGAACACTTGCTAGCCATGTGACCTTGGGCGAGTCACTTAACCCCAATTGCCCTACCTTCCCCCCTCCAAAAAGCAAAAAACAAAACAAAACAAAAAAAGATTTTGAAAGGAAGAAAAAGGATGAATGAATATAGGAATGTGCAAGCAATGTCTTGTGGAATGATGAATAGGAAAACCACACAAAGAATTGTAGAGCTATAAAAACAGTATTTTTTAAAAATTAATTTATTTTTCTTTTTCAACATTGACTTCCATAAGCTTTTGAGTTTTAAATTTTCTTCACCTTCCTCCCCTCCTTCCTCCCCAAGATGGCATGCCTGATATGGGTTCTACATATACATTCATATTAAACATATTTTTACATTAGTCATGTTGTAAAGAAAAATTAGAACCACTGGGAAGAACCATGAGAAAGAAGAAACAAAACAAGACACACACACAAAAAGAGAGAGAGCAAATAATATGCTTTGATCTGCATTGAGACTCCATAATTCTTTCTTTGATTGTGGATAGCATTTTCCATCATGAGTCTTTTGGAACTGTCTTAGATCCTTGCATTGCTCAGAAGAGCTGAGTCTAAAGTTAGTCATCACACAGTGTGGCTGTTTCTGTGTGCATTGTTCTCCTGGTTCTGCTCATTTCACTCACCATCAGTTCAAATAAGTCTTTCCAGGTTTTTCTGAAGTCTACCTGCTCATCATGTCTTATAGCACAATAGTATTCCATTGCATTCATATACCATAACTTGTTCAGCCATTCTCTTATTAATAGATTCCTCAATGTCCAATTCTTGGCCACCACAAAAAGAACTCCTATAAATATTTTTGTACATGTGGGTCCTTTCCACCTTTTTATGATCTCTTTGTGGTACAGCCCTAGAAGTTGGATTGTTGGATCAAAGGGTGTGCACATTTTTATAGCCCTTTTGGCATAGTTCCAGATTGCTCTCCAGAGTGGTTAGATCAGTTCACAACTCCACCAACAGTGCATTAATGTTACAATTTTCCTTCATCTCTTCCTGCACTTGCTGTTTTCCTGTTTTGTCATGTTGGCCAATCTGATAGGAGTAATCTGACACTTCAGAGTTGTTTTGATTTGCATTTCTTTAATCAATAGTGATTTAGAGCATTTTTTCCTATGATTATCGATAGCTTTAATTTCTTCCTCTGAAAACTGCCTGCTCATATCCTTCGACCATTTATCAATTGGGGAATGACTTGTATTCCTATAGATTTGACTCGGCTCTCTGTTTGTATTGAAACGAGGCTTTTGTCAGAGACACTGGCTGTAAAAATTGTTCCCCAGTTTTCTCCTTCCCTTCTAATCTTGTTTGCATTGGCCTTGTTTGTGTAAAAACTGTTCGGTTTTAATGTAATCAGAATCATCCATTTTGCATTTCATAATGTTCTCTATCTAGCCATTTTGACTTTATTTTGGTATACAAACAGTATTTTAAAAAAATATTTAAGGTAGCATTTTTGTTCATCACTTGGAGAAAAATTTCAAAAATTTGTTTTTCAGAATTTTTCAAGTCAAAGGAAATGCAAAATAAATACTTACTAATTCTTTTAAATTATATATTTTAGAATGTTCTGCCAAAAACATACCCTTGGAAAAAGCAACCGTAAGTTTGTCTTCTTTGTTTTCTTAATTCAGGTTTTTACATCAGATACCAAATAGGGAACTATTATTTGACTTTAGTAACAGCATAAGTTTAATGTGTAAGGATAAGATCCAAACCTATGATTTCACTGGTACCAGAAACTACTGGGTGAGGAAAGGAGAGGTCAAGTGACTTCTTAGGGTCACATGGAGAGGATGTAGCAGGACTTGACCTAGTCTTCCTGGCTTTGAAGCCAACTCTCTATCCTCCTATTAGGTAGCACTGCCTCTATATTTGCCATATAGCATGTTAAAATGCCTATTTTCTACTTGTTAAGATTTCATTTTCCCAATGTAATAAATTTGGTTCCCCTATCAGTTTGTAACTAATGTACCATATGGGACCATACAATACTTCTCAGACTGACCACATTGTCTGTTCTGTATGTGGAACCTTCCAGATATACTGAAGACGATCTTGCTCCCCTTTACCTTTAGCAAAGTCACTTGACTCCTATGAATAAATGCTTCTTCTCTTTTAAAACAGTGATAATGCAATTTGTAAAACTCCTTCCCCTGCCCTTTATTGTGGCTTTTTTGTTATTTTAGGAAACATAGATTAATCTAAATTCTTTATCAAGCCTATGGGCTTGCTATATATGTGTATTCTCAATGGGCCTGCTATAAATGGGTAGTCTGGGCTTAGAACGTAAGATAGCATGCATTAAATGACATTCTACTTTCTGTTCTTATCTTATAATGTGGAGATGCCATGTCAAAGGAAAATTATACTCTAGGGCATGAATTCTTGATCATTTTTGTGTCATGGGTTCCTTCAGCAATTTGGCAAAGACTATGAACCCCTTCTCAAGTCCATAAGCATTTATTATGTACCTACTATGAACCAGGCACAGAGTAAAGTCTGTTGCCTACATTGATAATCAAAGGAAATTATAAATTTCAATTAGAGTTCAGGGAAATTAAAGATGTAATTTTTTTCCTATCCAAGTTCAAAGAGCCCCTGAAGTCTATCCATGGACACTAGGTTTAAAACTCTACTTTAGGGCCTTGTCATCTCAAAGAGATGAAAATTATATCTAAAATAGTCTTGCTTGAAAGACATATAAATTTGCCCCAATCCTAGGTTTTTATCATCACTGTCCTTTGTAATACACTTCATAGTTCCATCTAAGAAAAGGGTCCGTTAGGAAATTGCAAGATGTCTAAAAAAATAATAAAGATGTCAGTTACTCGGTTTAGCCATCACTGAGTTAGTTAGGCATTCAGTAAGCCACAATAAATTCACTACTAGATACTACATACTCAAGCTCACTAAAGCAATTTCTGTGTCACAAAGGTGTTTCCTCAACAAAAGTTGATATGCTGAAGAAGATGAAAAATACTGGACTCATAGAAAATTTATTTGAAGCTCTGTTAGAGGATCTTGATGGGATTCATTTCAAGATTAAAGATAACAACACCTCAGAAAAAGGTACCATAATTACCATAAAATGTGGAGAACCTACCTAAGGCCAGCAAATGAGACATAACAATTTTTTCTCTTTATTGTTTCTCTATTTCTGTTACTTTTCTCCCACATTCTTTTAGGGTTTAGAGCTCAGCACAGTAATGTTAAACTAAAGTAGAAACTGATCTTTGTTCACCCCATATTGACTTAGACATTATCCATGTCATGTTGTATTTCTCATTTATTTTGTTAAATGTTTCCCTGTTGCATTTTAATCTGGTTCGGGCCGTACTTGGGAGTTTTGGTGGGAGTTTGGTATCTCTGGTTTAGCAGAGTGGGAGCTCCTTGAGGATGAGGGCTGTTGTATTTTTGTCTTTGTTTCAAACATTTTATCTCTGTAGCCGTACAAGTGGGTAACATATTGCCTTGTATCTAGTGAGCCCTTACTACATGTTTGTTCTACTGCATTGAGTGGGACGGCAGCCCAGCTGTCCTGACTCCAAGTTCGAACATTCTTGAACTTTTATATCACAAGACTGATAAATGTACAGAAGCAAGGAGGGTACCTCTCGAAGTTCTCCCACATTCTCCAGAGGCTCTGGGAGAATCTTGTTCACAAGATATAACATATACACTGAGAAATGTCAGTGACATGAAAACAAAAAACTATCAACAAAACCTCATTTTAAGTAACAAGGTTAATGAAATCATAATGAATGAGCCTAGCCCCCCAAAAGAGATTTGACAAATTATGTACTCCCCTTCTTTGCAGGTGTGTGTGTGTGTGTGTGTGTGTGTGTGTGTGTGTGTGTGTGTGTGTGTGTGTATGGCAGAATGTTCCATGTGCCAGACTTTTTTGATGTGTTAGTCTTGCTGAACTTTTTTTTTTATCATCGTTTTATTCTTTCTGGAAAGGGATGGTTCCCTGACAGGGGACAGAGAATGGGCATATCTGGAAATAGAAGCAATATAAAAAGATATCAATAAAAATGTACTTAGCAAATATGTAATTATGTAAATTCAGAGCTGCATTCAACCACAGAACACTCAAATGAAATTTAAGAAAAGCAGGTAAATGTTCTAAGTTGATTTGTGCAGAATTCAGTCCCCTTAAAACCTAGTGTATCTATCTTTTTATATTCTAATTCAGAATTGAGATTTTAATAGCAAAGCTCTCCCAAATGACAAAAAAAAAAGTTGTTGGAAAGAATTATTTTATAATTGTTCACATTTGGATTGAAGCTTAATTTGATAACTCTTTGCTAAAGATCTGAAGCATCCTATTTGAAGGGGTGAACTCTTTATAACCACAGGTGCAAATACACTAAACCTCAACAAAATTAAAATTTCCCTTATTCCTAAGAATGAGAATTATGAAAAGTAAATTATTTCTGCTTATTCTTTTCATTTGTCTAAATCATTGATAAAGAACACAGTATTATTTTATATTTTCTCTAACATAACCTATCTTCCTAGATGTGTAAATTTTGTCTTCTTTGCATGTATTGTGATGGGTATATGTTGTCTTCCCTGTTTGAAAGTGAATTCATTGGGGGGGGCAATGATTATTTTTCATTTAAGCACACAGTTAAGTGCTTAATGAAAGCACTTGTTGATTGACTAATGAAGTTCTGGTCCCCATGTAGACAGATGACTAACATGAATCTTTCTCCCTTCTCCCCTCCCAGAGTTACAAGAAATTGCAAACTTAATTTTTGATTCTGCCATATTTAGAAAATCACTGAGGAAAATATCTGCAGGTATGTACTTTTGGGTTACAAAATAACCATTATATTAGAGTTTAGATAAAAACCATTTTATGGTATTGAAAGAGTGAGTGAACAGAGAACTGGCCCCCAGGCAAAAAAAAAACCTGAATTCAAATTCCTCTTCCAACATTATATTGCCCATGTGACCATTAACTAGTCAGTACCCAGAGCACCTCTTCCTGTAAGTTGCAGAACATTTGCTAATAGGAGTTCCTTTCTGGGACTTCACTATACCAATGAAATCCCAGATCTAGATCCCTCATCATTTTTAATTTTTTTTTAAAAAATTTTATTTGGTATTTTATTTTTCCTCAGTTACATGTAAAAACAATTTTTGACATTTGTTTTTAAAAGCTTGAATTTCAAATTCTCTCCTTCCCTCCCTCCTCACCACTCCTACCCCCCCATTCAGAAGACAAGCAATTTGATGTAAGTTATACATGTGTAGTCATACAAAACATTTCCATAATGGTCACATTTTGAAAGAAAACAAAACAAAAAAATACTCAAGAAAAAGAAAATAAAAAAAGTATGCTTCACTCTGTATTCAGACACCATCAGTTCTCTCTCTGGGGATGGATAGCATTTTTCATCATAAGCCCTTCAGAGTTGTCTTGGATTGTTGTATTGCTGAGAATAGCCAAGTCATTCACAGCTGATCATTTTACAATATTGCTGTTACTTTGTACACAGTACATTTCTCTTTGCATCATCTCATATAAGTCTTTCTAGGTTTTTCTGAGATCATCCTGCTCATCATTTCTTATAGTACAATAGTATTCCATCATAATCATATATCACAACTTCTTCAGTCATTCCCTAGTTGATGAGCATCCCCTCAATTTCTATTTCTTTGCCCCAAGAAAAGAGCTGCTATAAATATTTTTGTACATATAGGTCACTTTCCTTTTTTTTTTTTAATCTCTTTTGAGATACAGATCTAGTAGGATATGCATGGTTTTATATCCCTTTGGGCATAGTTCCAAATTGCTGTACAGAATGGTTGAATCAGTTCACAGCTCCACCAGGAGTGCATTAATGTCTCATTTTTCCCATGGCTTCTTCAACATTTGTCATTTACCTTTTCTGTGCTGTTAGCCAATCTAATAAGTATGAGGTAGTACCTCAAAACTGTTTTAATTTGCATTTCATTTACCAGTTGGGGAATGGCTCTTACTTTCATAAATTTGACTCAATTCTCTATATGTTTCAGAAATGAGACCTTCATCAGAGAAACATGCTTGAAAATTTTTTTCACAGTAACTGTTGCTAACTGTATTTCCCTCCATCCTATCCCCGTCCTTGTTTATTCTGTTCTCTCTCTCTCTCCTTTCACCCTGTCCCTCCTCAAAAGAAGTGTTTTGCTTCTGACCACTCCTTCCCTCAATCTGCCCTCCCTTCTATCACACCCCCCCCCTTCTCTTATTACCTTCCCTTCCTACTTTCCTGTTAGGTAAGATGGATTTCTATTCCCAATTGAGTATGTATGTTATTGCCTCTTTGAGCCAATTCTGATGAGAGTAAGGTTCACTTACTCTCCTCCTGTCTTCCCCTCCACTTTAAAAGCTTTTTCTTGCCTCTTTTATGTGAGATAATTTACCCCATTCTACCTCTTTCTTTCCCTTTCTCCCAGTACATTCCTCTCTCACCCCTTAATTTCATTTTTCTAGATATCATCCCTTCATATTCAACTCACACTTGTGCCCTCTGTCTATAAATTCTAATTACCCTAATAATGAGAAAAGTTTTATGAGTTATAAATATCATCTTCCCATGTAGGAATGTAAACAGTTTAACCTTATTAAGTTCCTTATGATTTCCCTTTCCTGTTTACCTTTTTATGCTTCTCTAGAGTGCTGTTTTTGAAAGTCAGATTTTTCTATTCAGCTCTGGTCTTTTCATCAAGAATGCTTGAGGGGTGGCTAGGTGATGCAGTGAATAGAGTACTGGCCCTGGAGTCAGGAGGACCTGAGTTCAAATCCGACCTCAGACACTTAACACAAAAACTAGCCATGTGACCTTGGGCAAGTCACTTAACCCCAATTGCCCTGCCTTTCCCCCTCCAAAAAGCAAAAAAAAAAAACAACCAAAAAAGAATGCTTGAAAGTCCTCTGTCTCATTAAATGTCGATTTCCCCCCCAAAGGGTTATACTCAATTTTGCTGAGCAGATGACCCTCATCTTTTTTTTTTAACACAAAAAAGGCATTTCTTTATGTGAGGTTCTCTAAACCTGTGAATGAATTAATGAATGAAAAAATGTTTTGCAAAAGGTAAACTCATATTGGTGTTTAGAGAGGGAACCTCATTTTCCCATTAGAGAAAAGTTGTAACCTTATTTGGGATGATTTTCATGGACAGTGAAATAGACAGTGATCCCTCTGAAGAAAGATAAAACTAAAGGTACTATCTAGTTGACCACCAAAGATCTCTGAAGCATTTTCATGATAGATCATTCATGCAAATGTTCTTATTAAATTACATCACAGGTGGTAGTGGTCTGCATCTCCTTAAATTTGATATTTATGTTCTGTCATGAAGTAATCTAAATGACAGTTGTAGATGGAGTCTTTAAAAGGATTTGCTACCTAGTTTTAAGGTGGGATTAAAACCAAGTCTAGAATTGTGTCCTGGATGAAAAGTGTGTGTGTTTGCAGGTAGAGCTAACAGGTGAGTTATTAATTCTTTTTGTGTGTGTGAGACCTAAAATACCTACTTCATTTTTCCCCAAGAGAAATCTTGGGGAAAAAAGTAAAATTTTGATATTAAGAATTGATCTAACATCCTTAAAATGATTTAAGATATATCTGGAAGTAACTTGTGAGAAAGGGTACAACATTTCATGCTGAAAAAACAGAATAACCTGAAATAATTTTATTTGTTTTTACCATAGACAGTATGATAGCAAAATTTCAGACTGAGCAGGAACACCTGCAGAAGAAGATAGAAGTACTCAAAGACATTGGAGAAAACACATTTCCTCTTCAGAAAGAGATACAGCATTAAACACTCAGTTGGTTCTTGACCTTTCTTTTTAACCTACTATTTCTTAAATTGGGGACATATGGAATTTTTTTAAAAAAAATTTATCAATGTACTTTTTTTATACTGTGTCTTCCCAATGATTTTTTCTCTCCACTTCCATATAGAACTCTTCCTTGTAATTCTTCTCCATGAGACTGTGAACTCATTGAAGGCAGGAATTGTCTTCTACCTCTTTTTTCTGTTGACTTTTAGCATAATTCCAGGTACATTGTAAGTGATTAATGTTCATTGATTGATTGATAACAAATAACTAGCCAAGCCAACACATTTTATATGGATTTATGAGAAAGTTATAACCTTTATTATGAAATAATCAGATTGATTCCATGACTTTTTAAAAACCGATGCTTTGTTGTTCAGTCATTTCAGTTGTGTCTGACCCCATTTGGGATTTTCTTGGCAAAGATACTAAAGTGGTTTGCAATTTCCTTCTCTGCCTCATTTTACAGATGAGGAAACTGAGACAAACTGAAGTTAAGTAACTTACCCAGGGTCACACAACTTGTAAGTGTCAAAGACCAAATTTGAACTCATATCTTCCTGACTCTAGCCCCAGTGCTCTATCTACTTCACCACCTTGTTGCCTTTAATTGATCCTACTTACAGTAAATTGATTTTGTCCTGTAATGGCCTAAGATATGTTTGTCCCTGAACTGGCCTGTAATGAGTCAAGTTTAGAAATCTAGTTCTCTTGTTAATCACTGTTCTATTCTTGTGTCAAGGAAATCTGTTACCCTTGAAGGAAGCAGGTGGATCCCAAGGCGTCTGTTCTAGTATCTTTATACCACTAAGCTATCCTTCAAGGATGTCTGTTTGTTATCCAAAGAAGTATGAGTTGTTTTCTCTGTCCTTGCAAATGCAAACAATGGACATTTCTTAGTCACAAGAGGAAAGGAGGGTGTTGTTGCTAGCCCTCATTCCCAAACTTCCATCCAATCATATTTTCTTCCATCTATGGTGCTAGGCTGCCTATTTTATGAACTCTCCAAAACCATAAAAGAGAGCTGTCTCCCTCATTCAGGGTCTTAATTTTGCTGGGAAGCTGGGGTCCTATTTACTGGTAAATTTGTGCTTTACTAACAAATTGATTGGGCTTGAAAACTTTGTATCTCAGTCTGCTTTAATTTTAACTATTACAGTTTGGCAACCACAAACGGATTGGGTCTGGGAAGTTGAGCTGTGGGACAGCCTCTTGGGGAGATTTTCCATTTAACAGCACTCAAGTGAGACTTTCCCCTGGGAAGGCAGTTCCCCACTCAGTCCCAGCCTTCTGAGCTAAGGTAAGCTCCCCCCCCCACACTGTTGGGCAAATCTTGTCTTGTTTCTCTTGTGTCCTATTTGTGTTTAAGTGTGACTTTGACAGCATTTGGCAATAGTAAATCTAGAAATCAGAATTAGGGATTAAGAACACTGGAGATATTTTTTTCCCTCTTAAAGGGATCTAGGTACCCTTCCAGGAGAGGTCCACATTTTGACATTGACACTAAGACACCCCATAGGGAATTAGTTGTCTACTTCCACTTCAGGGAGTTGCAGCAATAATGAAGGAACAGAGATACTTCCTCTCTGAAGAAGGGATTGGGAAAGCATATAACCGTTTAATAGCAAATGGCATGGCTAGCAGTCATAAATAACCAAAGCTGGTGAGTGACTGGTAAACCAGCAGAGGAATCTTACCAGTTGGCAAAGGAGAAGGGGAAGGCAAAATTATTAACCAAAAAGATATCTGTGTCACAGATGTGGCTTGCAGAGGAACTCTTGTTTGTGTACAAAAAAAATTTTTTTAAAGAAGTTTTGTCACTAGTGTTTACTGTCTTTGTGTCTGTTGTGATAATCCTTCATTTTATTGAGACTGCTCTTAGAAAATTACGCATATAGAGTTTAGAAGGAAAAACCTTGGTCAAAGAATATGAACAGGCAATTTTCAGAGGCAGAAATTAAAGATATCTTTAAGCATATGGAAAAATGCTCTAAATCACTATTGATTTGAGAAATGCAAATCAAAACAACTTTGAGGTACCACATCTCACCAGTCAGATTGGCTAAGATCACAAAACTGGAAAATGACAAGTGCTGGAGAGGATGTGCAAAAATGAGAACATTAATGCATTGTTGGTGGAGTTGTGAACTGATACAACCATTCTGGAGAGCAATCTGGAACTATGCCCAAAGGGCTATAAATAATTGCATACCCTTTGACCCAGCAATACCACTG
>JAQQSU010006554.1:0-13480 GCA_028627135.1 Pseudochirops cupreus | reverse complement strand
AGAGTAAGTGAATATGAAATTAGTGAAGATGAAATTAAAGCAATTATAAGCAGTTATTTTGTTCAATTATATGCCAATATATTTAACAATTTAAGCGAAATAGAAGAATATTTACCCAAATATAAATTGCTTACATTAGTAGAAGAGGAAATAGAATATCTGTGCTAAGTGCTAGGGATAAAAAAAAAGACAACAGATAAGTCCCTGATCTTGAGGAATTCACAGTCTCATGGGGGTAGCCAACATGCAAACAATTATGTTCAAACAAGTTAAGCACAGGACAAATTAAAGATAATCAACAGAGGGAAGGTACTAACTTTAAAAGGTTTGGGAAAGGCTTATTGCAGCAGGTGGGATTTTACCAGGGACCTGGGGAAAGCTATAGAAAACAAGATAGAGAAATAAGGAGAGTAAGAATTCTAGGCATGGAGGCCAGCCAGTGAAAATACACAGAGCTGGGAGAGAGAGTATTTTGTGGAGAGGAACATGAAGGAAGCTAATGTCCCTAGATCATAGAATACATAAAGGGAATAAAGTGTTAGAAAAATGGAAAGGTAGAAGGTGGGACAAATTATGAAGGACTTTAGAGGACTTTTAATTTGATTCTGGAAGTGATAAGGAGCTAGTGAAGTTTATTGAGTAAGGAGATGACATAGGCAGATATGTTAGGACAATCAATTTGATAACTAAATGGAGGATGGACTAGAGTGGGGAGAGACTTATGGCAAGGAAATCAAGCTAAAGGCTATTGCAATAATGTAGTTATGAGGTGATGGGTGGTGTCAGTGTCAGAGGAGAGAATGGAGTGTATATACTATAGATGATAAGAAGGTAAGATCAACAAGACTTGGCAAAAGATGGCATATTGAAGGTGAGAAAGAGTAAAGGGTAGTACCTAGATTGTGAGCCTAGATGATTAGGAAGATGGTGGTATTGACAATAGTAAGGAAATTAGGAAGAAGGGAGGGTGGGAGGAGGGAAGATAATGAGTTCAGTTTGTTAATGTCAAGTTTAAGATATCTATGAAATATCCAGTTTGAGATATCCACTAGACACTTTGAGATGCAAGTCTGGGGGTTAGAAGAGAGGTCAGGGCTGAATAAAGAGGTTTCAGAATGATCAAAATAAGAGATGAAAATTGAATCCATGAAAGCTGATGAGATCACCAAGATAATGCTACAGAGGTGCAATTAAAAGATCAATGCTGACTTTGGAGAAAGTACTTTTAGTTAAATGATGAGGTCAGAAGCCAAACTGTAGAGAGTTAGGAAGAGAGTGAGAGGAATCCATTCCTCTGTGTATCAACTGTGGATGACCATCTAAGGAATTTAACCATTAAAGGGTATGATAGCTAGCAGGGGTAGAGAGATCACGTAAGGATTTTTGAGGATGGGAGAAATATAGGCATGTTTGTAGTCAGTAAGGAAGAAGCCAGGAGACAGGAAGAGAGTGAAGTGAGAAAATGGGGATTACCAAGGGGTACTGTTGGAGAAGATAGGATAGAATGGAGTCACTTGTGCATATAGTGAAAAAAGAGGAGAAACCTCTTTATGTGAAGTAGGGGTGAAGGAGGAGATGGTGTCTAAAAATGAATGTCTCATTCTGCATGTTAAGTCCATATGTTCTGGGTTGGTCTCAAGCCAGCTAGGATATTAGAACAAAATAAGACATCCAGAGAGCATTCAACAATTAACAAAAGAGATTTATTTAGTCATAGCAGGAAAAGGATGTCCAACAAAGCTAAGCATTGAAAACACCTACAGTTGATTCAGCTGAATGAAATTCTTTTGCCCAAATTGCCCATTGTTTTTCATTAGCCAAGCAGGAGAAAAGCTGTCAGGGTCTTTTCAGGCTATTTTGTACTCAGGTAAATGAGGAGTGCTTGAGCAATATGTGAACTGAGAATTATCAGGAGAGCAGTCTGGTTTTCAAAGAGGTAGAGAAACTAGAGACCAAATTGCCAACATTTGCTGGATCATGGAGAAAGCAAGGAAGTTCCAGGAACCCCCTCCCCAAAACACCCCAAAACATTTACTTCTGCTTAATCAACTACACTAAAGCCTTCAACTGTGAGGATTACAACAAAATGTGGCAAGTCCTCAAAGAGATAGGAGTACAAGATCTTCTTGTCTCCTTGGGAACCTGTGAACCTGTGTGGGGGTCAAGAAACAAGTTAGAATCAAACATGGAACAACTGATAGGTTTAAGATTGGAAAAGGAGTATGACAAAGCTGTATGTTGTCACTGTATTTAACTTATTTGCTGAGTATATCATGCAAAATGCCAGGCTGGATGAATCAAAAGCTGGAATTAAGGTTTCCAGGAGAAATATCAACAATCTCAGATATGCAGACGCTACCACTCTGATGGCAGAAAGTGAAGACACATTAAGAGGAATCTTGATGAAGGTAAAAGAAGAGAGTGTAAAAGCTGACTTGAAGCTTAACATAAAACTAACAAACAAAAACCAAACAAAACTCTAATTAAGATCTTGGCAACTGGTCTCATCACTTCCTGGCAAATAGAGGGAGAAGTAATGGAAGTAGTGTCAGATTTTATATTCTTGGCCTCAAAGGTCACTGCAGATGGCAATTGTGGCTATGAAATTAAAAGATGTTTGCTCCTTGGAAGGAAAGATATGGCAAATCTGGACAGCATACTAAAAAGCAGAGACATCACCTTGCCAACAAAGGTGCATACAGTCAAACCTATATTTTTTCCAGCAGCAATGTATAGCTATGAGAGTTGGATTATAAGGAAAGCTGAGTACTACAGAATCAACAGTTTTGAATTGTGGTGCTGGAGAAGACTTTTGAGAGACTCTTGACTAACAAAGAGATCATCAAATCAGTCAATACTTAAACTAATTTTGACTATTCATTGGAAGGTCAAATACTGAAGCTGAAGCTTAAATATTTTGGCCATATAATGAAAAGATGAGACTCATTGGAAAAGACCTTGAAGTTGGGAAAGATCGAATGAGATGGATAGATGATGCCATGAAAACAATGAACATGAATTTGGACAGACTTTGAGAAACATTGAGGTATAGAAGGTCCTGTGTGCAATGGTCTGTGGGGTCACAGAGATTTGGATACAGATGAATGACTGAACAACAAAAGGAGAAAGTTATGTCAAAAGTGCTAAGCCTTTAGTACCAGAATTGTGTGTTCTCTGTGTTCTCTCTTGCTCCCTTCTCTGATTCCCAAATGATGTGCTTTTTCCTGTATTTCTTTGACAAGAGGTAACTGACTGCAGTGGAAAAAACTGGCGACCAGGAGTTAGCAACCATGAATTCTAGTCCCAACTGTGCCACTTCCTGTGAAACACTGGAAAATCTGTAGGAGCCGAAGAGTTAGAGTTGGGAGCTTCGGGACTGTGTAGTCCAATCTCCTAGTTTTGTAGATGTAAAGCCCAGGGAATAGAGTGAGAGAAAGGGAAGGAAATACTGGGGATTGGGCAAAGGGCTCTGGAGCTGTGATTCATTATTGTCAAGTTCACAATTTGTGACAGATCAGGCTGTTACTCTCAAGGAGCTTACCATCAAATTTAGGAAACAAGATATATACTTGTGAAAAGTTAAAGAGGGAAAGGAAGAAGCATTTACTAAGTGCCCACTATGTACTAGACACTGCACTAAGCACTTTACAAATTTGATCCTTACAACAACCCCGTGAGGTAGGTTCCTATTTTATAGGCATCTAGGTGGTGCAGTGGATATAGTGCTGGGTCTGGAGTCAGGGAGATGAGTTCAAATCTGAATTCAGATACTTACTGGTTGTGTGACCCCAGGCAAGTAACTTAACCCTGTTGGTGTCAGTTTCCTCATCTGTCAAATGAGTTGGAGAAGGAAATGGCAAACCACTCCAGAATCTCTGTCAAGAAAATCCCAAATGGGGTCATGAAGAGTCAGACATGACTGAATAGCAAAAAACTTGACCTTTGAAGAGACAGGCAGACAGAAGTGAAGTGATCTGCACAGGGTCACATAGCTAACAAATGTCTGAAGCTGGAGCTGAACTCAGATTTTCCTCACTCTAGGCTCAGTACTCTATCCACTGCTTTATGTGGCTACTTCCAAAAGATAAGAGAAGGCAGAATTACAGTAGACATCATGAAACAGAGATAAGAGCATTTGCTGAATAACAGCAAATAATACAGGATCCCAGAAGGAGAGATTGCTGTAGGTCAGGGTGGTCAAGAGATGCTTCACACAGGAGCTGAGCCTTGAAGCGAGGAAGGATTTGGCAAGGAGAGGGAAGGTGTTCCAGAGGGGCATGCTGGTCTGCACAGAGAAACACAATCTTTGTTTCTGGACAAAGACTCAGATAAGTCTTGTTGGAATAAGTGGTTTAGATGCCTGGAAAATGGAAAACATATAGCTCTCCAAAGAGTTTTGGAGACTACAAATGTGCGTAGGTTTTGTATGTGTGTGTGTGTGTGTGTGTGTGTGTGTAATAATTGGATTGAATCCCTAGGGACCATAAATTGACTGTAGCATGTATTACACACATCTACACACACGTGACTGCTGAAGTCCAAGGTTACATCCCCAAGTGCCCTCTCTTCTGTGTACTTATACATAAACCAACATTGCTTTTAAGAAAAAGAACAAACACCTCTGAGATTTTGTGCAGTTCATCACTATATGAATAGACTATTTTAAAAATAATTTATTTTTAGTTTTCACCATTGACTTCCATAAGATTTTGAGTTTTGAATTTTCTTACCCTCCTCCTCCCCAAGATGGTGTACACTCTGATATAGGCTCTACTTATACATTCATATTAAACATATTTTCACATTAGTCATATTGTAAAGAAGAATTAGAACTAATGTGAGGAAGCATGAGAAAGAAGAAACAAAACAAAACAAAACAACAAAAGAAAAGGAGAGCAAATAGTCTGCTTCTACCTGCGTTCAGACTCCATAGTTCTTTCTCTGGATGTGGATGGCATTTTCCATCATGAGTCTTTTGGAGTTGTCTTAGATCCCTGCATGACTGAGAAGAGCCAAGTCTAATCAAAATCAGTCATTGCACAACGTGGCTGTTACTGTGTACACTGTTCTCCTGGTTCTGCTCACTTCACTCAGCATCAGTTCATATAAGTCTTTCCAGGTTTTCTGAAGTCTGCCTGCTTATCATTTCTTATAGTGCATACAATAGTATTTCATTACATTCATATACCACAACTGTTCAGCCATTCCCCAATTGATGGACATCCCCTCAATTTCCAATTATTTGCCACCAACAAAAAAAAACTGCTGTACATATTCTTGTACATGTGGTTATATGAATAGACTCTTAAGAGGTGCTATTGTAGGGCCATAAGGGGCACAAGCTAGTTCCTCCACTGGGGTCTCCTCAGGGCCAGGCTTTTTACTTGCAGACCTGGGTGAGGCAGCAGAACAGAAGGTGGGAGAATGGAAGAGGTCAGAGACATTCACAGTCTAACAATAATAGCAACAATCCTTCACTATTCTGTGTTGATTTAAGTTTTAAAAAGCATTTTTCTCACAACTTGGTTGGTAGTACAAATGTGAATATTCCCATCTTACAGATAAATATAATGAGGCCTGCAGAAGTAAAATAACTTGCTTCAACAAAGCAGTGGATACTTATGGAATATTTTTAAATGAATACAGTATATGAAGTATACTTTGGTTATCCATCACTGTCTCAATATCACAAGCCCAGATTTTTTGTTGATCATATTTTTTTGATGGCTTCCTTTCTTCGGTCTTCTCTTTTCTAATTCCTAGAGTGTAATATTTTGTTGTGCATCCTATTTCCCACTTTTTTGGTTTTTTTGCATCAATAACTGTTAGGTTAGAGATGTTTTAATTGCATTTAAGGCAACTTCTCTCTCATCCTCTTGCCTCGTTTTCCAAACAGGGAAAGTTCCAAAAAGGAAGTCTAATGTTTCATTCTTTTTAAAAAAAAATCCAATTCTGTTACATTTTACAAATGTTAGTAACCTCTACTCTACCTAAACATATTTATTTATAGTTTTAAAAGGCAGCAAGGAGAAGAGAATGCTTAGGTCACAGGAATGAACCTAGAATAGTGAAATTTCAGGTAACATGAGGGAAATTTTCGAAGCATTGAGGGACTTCCTTGCTGCCCCTCAAATGGTATCATATAATGCCTTCCTCCATTTATTTATAAGCTTATCCAGAATTGATAGAAAATTAAAAGAATTGCATGCCACCTCTACAAAGGAGATGTATCTGTAACACAAGTGTTAGGGGCCCGAAATGATCCTGGATCATAGAACATGACCAATTATATCAAGCTTTGAATGACTGAAGTAAAATCTGGCCCCATTCTCATTTACAACAGGGTCTAGGGTACTAGTGGGATATTCATCTATTCCTATCCATACCTCATGAGCTTCCAGACCAAATCAGATCACCATGAGTTAAAAGTAAAGTCATTTAATGAAACAGAAGCATAAGGCAACAGCAGGAAGTTAAATCAGATATTAAGTACTCTAAGCACCTAATGTCAAATGTCTCCTTGGAAGAACTAATCTAGCCCGCTGTTTGATAGTAATATCTTCCCAACATTGTGGGAAGGGGAATCATCAGTCTATCACAGAGAAGTACTAGGAAAGTTCACTCTAAAGAATTCTGGGTTTCTATATACTATACTGTTGCCTAGGGAATACCATCATCCTGGCATAGAAAGTGAAAAATCACTGAATCCCTCAGGATTCTGGATGTGGATGGCATTTTTCATCATGAGTCTTTTGGAGTTGTCTTAGATCTTTGCATTACTGAGAAGAGCCAAGTCTATCAAAATCAGTCATTGCACAATGTGGCTGTTACTGTGTACAATGTTCTCCTGGTTCTGCTCACTTCACTCAGCATCAGTTCATATAAGTCTTTCCAGGTTTTTCTGAAGTCCTGCTCATCATTTCTTATAGTACATACAATAGTATTCCATTACATTCATATACCACAACTGTTCAGCCATTCCCCAATTGATGGGCATCCCCTCAATTTATTGAGGCAGTCTTTGCACTGGTTTTGACATCATAGAATCATAGATCTGGAAGCAGTCTTGGAGGTTATCTAATCTAGTCATATACCTTAATTTTACAGATAATGAGACTGAGGCACAGAGAGGTTATGTGACTTGCCCAAAGTCACTCAGGCACTGAATGACGTAAGTAGAATTTGAACCCATGTGCACTGACTTGAGAAGCAGTGTTCTTTCCACCATTTCTATATCTTCATCAAAATTTAGACAGGATTACAGAACTCAGGATATAGCCCATTAAATAAGCTTTTCAGGCTCTTTAATTATCTAAGACTTGAAGCAGAAATTAGGTCTAGGGCTATTATCCTGGACAGCTAGGTGGTACAGTGGATAGAGTGCCAGGCCTGGAGTCAGAAAGATTCATCTTTCTGAGTTCAAATCTGGCCTCAGATACTTCCTAGATATGTGACCCTGGGCAAGGCGCTTAAGTCTGTTTGCTTCAGTTTCCTCATCTGTAAAATGAACTGGAGAAGAAAATGGGAAACCACCCCATTATATTTGCCAAGAAAACCTAAATGGGGTTATGAAGAGTTGGACACAACTGAAAATGACTGAACAACAACAACAAAGGGGAAATGGTTAATTTCAATTTTATCTCCAAAATATCTCTTGGATCTATCATCTCTTCTTCATTCAGACTGTCATCACTCTAGTTCAAACCCTTATAGTTTTGTACTTAGCCTGTGCCTTATAACTAGTCCCCCTGTTTCTAATCTCTTTCTTCTACAACTGTGCTTCTGATAGCTGCCTGAGTAATCTTACAAATTCACCAATGCCATTCCTTGGTTCCTAGATCTTTGGAATTTAACACTATCCCAAACCTGGATCTGAGATATCTTTTTAGTCGTATTTCATTAAACAGTATCCCCTTCTCACACTTTTATATCTAGCCAACCTAGGCTACTAGTTCATCCTGTCCTCTCCCATCTTTGCACCTTTGATGATAATCTTCCACAATCATAGAGATCTTTGTCTTCATCAGTTGAAGTCTCCCCTATGATTTAAGACCCAACTCAGACTTTGCCTCTTCTTTGATGTGTTTACTGACCCTCTTAGTTGAGAATTATCTCTCCAGCTTCAGATTTTTCATCACATTTTGTCTAACTTCTTTAAACATATCTTAGAGGCAATGAAGTGATGTTGGGGATAGAGAGCAGGACCCAGAGTCAGGAAGATCTGAGTTCAAGATGGCTTCAAATACTAGCTGAGGGACCTAGACAAATCACTTAACCTTTGCAAGCCTCAGTTTCTTCATCTATAAAACGAGGATAATTAAAACACCTCTCAGGGTTCTTGTAATGATAAAATGAAGTAATACTTATAAACTGCTTTGAAAACTATAAACTACTATCAGAGTTTCCCAAAGTGGGCAATACTGCTGCTGGGGTGCTAGAATGATCTAGGGGGGCAGTAGTACCCTAGGGTGCATTTGGGGCATTAAATAAAAATAAGGGGGTGGTAGAAGCATAAGGAAGGAAGAAAAGATAAGACAATTTTGAAAAACTATTCATACATTTCATCTGTTGTGTAAGAGAGTTAAAGTCATAGTGATTACATTATTTTCCAAATAAATACACAAAATGAAAGTTATAACTGATCAATGGTCAAGTCTGCCGACAGGTCTTTACAAACAAATGTTGGTAGATGAGCGTGTCATGCGTTGTTGAGAAGTCCAGTATGCATCGGCAGGAGAATGTGCAAGGAATGACCTATTTACAATATGATACTATATAGTTACATGATGCAATATCGCATCATCAAAATTTTAATGCAGTAAAATCCCCCAAAATTTGTAATAAATTATTAAATTTAAGATGCATCATTTTAAAAAATTATATTTTTTGAAATGATGGAAATTTTAAAAATCGCTAATGGTTTAAAGGAAGTAGATTTTCAGGGGGGTGTTGGGTAATTTTTTTTAAAAAAAGGAGTGGTAGACCAAGTAAATTTGGGAACCTTTATACTACATAAATGCTAGCTATTATCATTAATATTACATTTTACTTTCTTTTGAATCATAGTTATTTGTGTATGTCTTTTCTTTCCTTCTGCCCAAGAGATTATGAGCTCCTTGAGAACAGATTCTGCATCACATTTATTTTTGTATCCTTAGCAACTTGCATAATGCCCTGAACACAGTAAAAGCTTAAAAATGTTTTTAAAATTTGTTGAATTGAAAGGTGAACCCTGCTTCATTCTTTCCTCCCACAGGGAGAACTTGATCATTTACCCTTTGGCTAGGCCACATTATAGGTCGGTGCAGGCATAAATGAAGCACATGCTCTAATCTGAGGAGCTGGGAATTGCCCAGTGCTGGTAGGCCTTAAATGTTCACTCCTTCTGTCACAAAACAATACAGTCCTGACTCCTAGAGAGAAGTAAAAACAAAACAAAACAAAACAAACAAACAAAACCCTCAAACTTTCCCTCTCTAGCTCATTCTTTGATTGAACTCACAGAGACTTTCTTCCTCAGAACAGGAGACCTGGGTAGCTGCTGGTTCTGACACATTTGCCTATTGTTACCCCAAGAGCATAAGAAGAGAACCATGGAAGGTATTAAAATACACTATTCCACTCTCAGAAGTCCCAGGGAAACTCACCCCAGGAATTCATTCATTCAGCAAATATTTATCAAGGGATAGTTATCATTGTGCATAAGGCACCCTGCTAGTTCTAGGAGAAATATGGGGGTAAATAAGGGATGACCCCCACCCTCAAAGAGTATGTGACCTAGGTGGAAAATGGAAGGAGAGCAGCTGCCCCATGATCCTACTTACGTCAGCACCAGCATAAGGATAGGGAGTCTATCCTAGACTTCCTCTCCTTTTTCCCATTACATATAATGGTCTGATGGGAATATCTCCTCTGATAGTTCCCTGTGTCAAAGCATATGTCTTGCAATCAAGAGACCTGTCCAGGTCATGTGTGTTGTCCTTTACGTATGAAAGTCACACTATTGACCCTCCTGTCAGGAAGGCATGATGGTATGTTGGAAAGAGCACTGGGTCTGGAATCAGAGGACCTGGGTTTAAATCCTGATTCTGATGTTTACAACCTGTATGATCTTGGACAAGTCACTTATTCTCCTCTCTGACTCTCAATTTTTTCAGCTGTAAAATGAGGAGGTTTAACTACATGACGTCCAAGAATCCTACCAACACTGATTCAAAAAAATATTTTCTGAGTTGTCCATAGGCTTCACTAGATTGCCCTCTCTGTCTCTGTCTCTGTCTCTCTATCTCTGTCTCTCTGTCTCTGTCTCTCTGTCTCTCTCTCTCTCTCACACATACACACACACACACACACACACGCGCACACACACACACACACAAAGACAGACAGACAGACACACATACACTTAAAAAAAACCCAGTTTAGACCAAGGAGATAATTCAGCCATTACAGTCAATGGATTTGCACAATTACATTCCCTTGACTTATTCTTCTTGTGGTCAAAGTCTCATGAATATCAGTGAAGGCTGGTTGTGGTCAGGGGATCAGTTTGTGGACAGGTAGGAGAGTACATACTTCACATAATCCACCTAGCAATTGAACCCGTGCCTTTGACCAAATTATCTTTTTGCTCCAAACTAGAGATTTTGTGTCATGGACACCTTTAGCAGTTGGATAAAGCTGATAGACTCCTAGAATAATGTTTTTAAATAATTGAAAGAAAAGTTAAATTTTAGTTAAAGGTCAATGAAAATAAAGCTATAATTCCCCCCCCCCCCTAAATTTATGAACCCCTTGAGATATATCCACAGACACCTTGTGGGGTTTCAGGACCCTCAGTTAAGAACTCTTACTCTAAATCAATGAGCTGAGAATCAGGATAGGTATAGGTTCTTGATGCAATGACTCTCTTGGTCTTCATATTCTCCTTAAAACTATATTCCCCAGAAATTTTGAGATGTCTGCAAAGACCCTGCTTTAATCCTCTTTTTATACTCTCCTGCTCTGTCTCCAGTCCCATATCCAATCCGAATACTTTGAGGCAGTTCTTCACACTGATGATGCAGCTCTTGATACTCCATCAACATGATCTAAAAAGAACAGTTTAGGTAGATAGGGTAAGTATCAGTTGTGTCAAGTAAACTAACATTTATTAATCACCTACTATATGCCAGGCACTATGCCAAGTGTTGGGTATACAAGAAAGACAGAAACATTTCCTGCCCTCAAAGAGCTTACAATCTAATCTGGGGGAATCAACATGCAAACAACCATATGTACAAATAAGATACAGAGGGTATAAACTGGAGATAATCTTAGAGGGAAGGCACTAACATTAAAGAAAGTTTCTTGAGGAAGGTGGGATTTTAGCTGAGACAAACAAA
Organism: Pseudochirops cupreus; assembly: GCA_028627135.1. Taxonomy (NCBI): domain Eukaryota; kingdom Metazoa; phylum Chordata; class Mammalia; order Diprotodontia; family Pseudocheiridae; genus Pseudochirops; species Pseudochirops cupreus. The sequence continues at coordinate 2,096 of JAQQSU010006554.1, read as the reverse complement.
ATAAAGGAGGCAAGGATGTGCAGATGAGGAGGGAGAGAATTCCAGTCATGGTGGGTAGCTGGTGAAAATGTTAAGAAACAGAAGATGGAGTATCACGTATGTGTGAGAAACAGCAAGGATCATAGAAGGGATTAAAGTTTAGAAAGACTAGAAAGGTAGGAAGGGGAAAGGTTATGGAGAGTTTCAAAAGCCAACAAAAGGATTTTTATATTTGAACTGGAAGGTACTAGGGAGCTACTGGAGTTGATTGAATCAGAGACTAACATGGGCATACCTACTCTTTAGGAAGATCAATTTGGTGGCTAAGTGGAGGATAGATTGTAATAGTGATAGATTGTAGTTAAGAAGACCAACTAGAAGGCTATTAGAACTGTCTAGGTATGAGGTAGTGAGGGCTGTGCCAAGTTGATAGCAGTGTCAAAAGAGAGAAGGGGGCATATAGGAGAGATGCTGTGAAGGTAGGACCAACAGGATTTGGCAACAGATTGGAGATGTGAGGTGAGAGAATGAAGAGTTGAGGATGACACCTATATTTTGAATTTAGGGGACTGGGAGGATAGTGGTGCTTTGACAGTAATAGGGAAGTTAGGAAAAGGGAAAGATTTTTTGTGTGTATGTATGTGAACAAGGAGTTCAATTTTGGATGTGCTGAATTTAAGATGTCTTTTGAGACATTCAATATCTAATTGAATTTAATCTAATTGAATTAGACATGAGAATGTCTAATGGGCAGGTGGAGATGCTAGACTTGAGATCAGGTGACAGGTAATTGGATAAGTAAATCTGAGAATTGTCTACAAATTGATGATCATTGAAACTATTGGAGCTGATGAGATTACCAAGTGCAATAGTACAGAGGGAGAAGAGAAGAAGGCTCAGGACAGAATCCTGTGGGACATCCATCATTAGTGGGCATGATCTTAATGAAAATCCAGTAAGGGAGTTGGAAAAGTATTGGTCCTATGGGTAGGAAGAGAATCAGGAGAGAATAGTATCAAGGAAATCTTGAGAAAAGAGAATATGGAAAAGAGAATGACTGATCACATCAAAGGCCACAAAGGGCTCAAGAAGAATGAGAATTAAGAAAAAGTCATTAGATTTGGCAATTAAGAAATCATTGGCAATTTTGGATAGAGTGTTTTTTATTGGCTTCAGAGAAGCAGTGAGTAGATACTGAGAAATTGAATATAAGTGATAGTGTAGACAATCAGCAGACAATACCTTCCAAAATCTTGATTGAGCAAGATAGAGGTGTCAACCAACTGGAGAAGAGGTGGAATGGGATTACTTTAAACATATAGTTTTGTAATGCATTTTTATTTTTTTTTGGCAGGGAGAGGTTGTGTTTCTGCTACAGACAACCAACAAATATGGGTGTACTAGGTGTAAATTGGTCTTCTTGTTTGAGGAAAAGGTAAACAGCAGATGCCTCTCTGCTTTCCAGGTTTTTAGGGAAGATGAAACGTTGTTCAGCAGAGCGGAAGAAAAGACCCAACAGGAAAACAAAAAAGATAATGCTCTAAGGAAAAGAGAGGGAAGTGGGGAGTACCGGTGGCACGCCCTTAATCCTTGCTACTTGGGAGGATGGGACTGATTGCTAATTTGAGCTTGGGAGCTCTGAGCTACAGTGGGCTAGAGGGGATCAGGTGCTGTAAGTGCATGCTTATAGCTGATTTGTCTCTATATACACATATGAATACACACACACAAACACTCTCACACACACACACATAAATGTATGCTCTATATGTGACAAAACCACTAATTAGATTTAAACTTCTCAATTCATGCAATCAAACATCGTGAGTCAAATGTGCAGACAATCCAAACATCTCCAAATAAATACACAATACAAATAAACCAGCAACCTGAGTCTTAGAGAAACCAGTGTGTTTCTTACATTCTGGCATTCACGACGTTTCCCTCTCTGCTCAATGGGAGGCCGTGTGGCCCTGTGCCTCCTTCAGAGGTGCTCATCTGGCAAGTCCCCCCAGTCAGCGCTGTTCTCAGTGAACACAGGATAATGTAATAACAAGAAGAAGAAGAAGAAGAAGAAGTTCAAGGAATACAGGATAATATAGTAATAATAATAATAA
>JAQQSU010006553.1:0-13480 GCA_028627135.1 Pseudochirops cupreus | reverse complement strand
AGGGCTTGGAATATGATATTCTGGAGGTCAAAGGAGCTAGGATTAAAACCAAGAATTATCTACCCAGAAAAATTGAGTATAATGTTACAGGGGAAAATATGATCATTCAATGAAATAGAGGACTTTCAAGCATTCTTGAGGAAAAAACCAGAGCTGAACAGAAAATTTGACTTTCACATACAAGAAGCAAGAGAAGCATGAGAAGGTAAACAGGAAAAAGAAATCATAAGGAACTTATTAAAGTTGAACTATTTACATTCCTACATGGAAAAAATATAATTGTAACTCATGAGACTTTTCTCAGTATGAGGATAGTTGAAGGGAATATATATGTGTGTGTGTGTGTGTGTGTGTATGTATGTATATATATATATATATATATATACACACATATGTATGTATAAGAGGATGAATGTATATACAAATACATATGTGAGTGCGGGCATTTGTATATTCATGTATACATAGACAGGCACAGAATGAGAGCACAGGATGAATTTAATATGAAGGTATGATATCTAAAAAATAAAACTAAGAGGTGAGAGAGGAATTTATTGGGAAAAGAAGAAAGGGAGTGACAGATTAGGGTAAATTATCTCATACAAAAGAGGCAAGAGAAAACTGTTACAATGGAGGAGAAGAGCAGGAAGGTGAAAGGGAATGGAACAACCTGATTCTCATTGAGTTTGGCCTAAGGAGGGAATAACATACACACTCAATAGGGTATCTTACCCTATAGGAAAATAGGGGGTAGGGGATAAGAGGGTGGAGGATAGAAGGGAGGGCAGATTGAGGGAGAGGGTAGTTAGAAGCAAACATTTTTGAAAAGGGATAAGGTCAAAGGAGAAAATAGATTAAGTAGGGGGGGTGGGATAGGATGGAAGGAAATACAGTTAGTCTTTCACAGTATAACTACGATGGAAATGATGTGGGTAACTATATATGTACAATCTACATTGAATTGTTTATCTTCCCAGTGGGGGTGAATGAGGAGGGGAAAAGGGGGAAAAAATCTGAAACTCAAAGTTTTAAAAACAAATCTTTAAAAATGTGTTGGTTTTTTTTTTACATGCAACTGGGAAATAAGATATACAGGTATTAGGGTATAGAAATCCATGTTGCCCTACTAGAAAGTTAGGGGGGTTAAGGGGAAGGATATAAGAGAGAACAGATTGGGATAAGGGGTATTCAGTATTTTTTAAAAAGAAAAAAATATGTTTATAGCATCTCTTTTTTGGTGGCAAAGAATTGGCAACTGAAGGGGTGCTTATCAATTCGGGAAATGACTGAACAAGTTATGGTATATGGATATAGTGGAATACTACTATGAAAGGATGAAGGGGACAGTTTCAGAGAAGCCTGGGAAGACTTGTAGGATCTGATGCCAAACAACGTGAACAGAAGCAGGAGAACAATGTATAAAATAATAACAATACTGTCAAGTTTGAAAAACATAGGCCAACATAAACATAAAAACTCTGATCAACATAATAACCAACCACAATTCCAGAGGACTCACAATGAAACATATCACCCATTTCCTGAAAGAGAAGTGAAGAACTCAGATTGCAGATGGAGACTTTTTTTTAAACATGGTCAATGCAAGAATTTGTTTTGCTTGACTATACTTTTTAATAGGGTGGGGTCTGTTTTTCTTGTTTATTCAATGTGGGTGGGAGTGGGAAAAGGAGGTAGGAATACAGATCCGCAAATGAAATAAAATTCAATTTTTAAAAAAAGAAGTTTCCAACTATCCACATTTATGGATCAGTTTTATTTCTTAGACACATTATCCACTTCCTCCTTCTGGCTAGGTGGTCTATAGCACATTCCATAATATTAACTCTGTTTCTCCCTCCATCAATCCTTGCCCAGATGCTCTTTATCATGTGTTCCCCTAGAGTTTATAGATTTTTTTTGTCTTCTTAAGATGCATTACTCCACTGATTTTTTATCTAATAGCTTCCTTTTCAATTAAGCATATATTTCCATTGCCATGTTCCACTCAGGGGCCACATTTTGCTAAGTCTCAGTAATGAGTATTAGGTTAAATTTACCTCTTTGGGCCAGGATCTCTAACTTGTTTTGTTTACTACCCAGATTCTGTGCAAAAATTTGTACAAAGCTATTGGTAGTATGTGTCTGTATAGATATGGATAGCTCAGGGTCATGAAAGGAGAAGGCAAATTCTAAGAGTTACCTAGAGTTTAAAGGTTAGTAGGGCAGGAATGGTTAAAGATGCATAGGGGATTAAAGATTCAAAAGTAGAGAAAAGGGGCAGCTAAATGACATAGTTGGTAGAACAATGGCCCTGGAGTTTGGAGGACCTGAGTTCAAATCCAGCCTCAGACACTTATTGTGTGACCCTGGGCAAGTCACTTAATTTCCAATTGTCTCCAAAAGTAGAGAACATGGCATGGTTTAAATGACTGAGTACTAAACCAAGACCATGCAGGTGGACAGTTAAAGCCACAATGGGGTAATGAACTAGGAAAATAGGGAGAAATTTAAAAAAAATTGTGATGAAGGAAAAGAGCAAGTTTGGGGGGAATAAGGAAGCAGAGCAGGAGGGAGAAAGAAGAACAAAAGATTGTGGTTGGAGGGGAATATGTCAGATTTCATCTCGGAAGTGGGGCCGTTTCAAGAGACGTAAAATTCACAGGAAGCCTGTGAGGTGATTGAGCGAGGGAAGATTATCCCCATTTAACAGATAAGAAAGCTGAGGTTAAGTGATCTGCCTAAGCCTATATAACTCTAGCAACGAAGCTAGGACTAGTTCCCCAATCCTGAGTCCTAGATCAAGTATAGTGCGCTGCCTCTTATTTAATGCATAATGTGGTTAAATACATTTACACATTCAGTGCCCATCAAGCCCTCCCCCATTGAATCCTCCCTTATAACAAGGGGGAAATGGAGCAGAATTGAACAACACAATCACCATGTCTGACATTCTATGCAACATTCAAAAATGCAAACCAGGTGGGAGTTAGAAACAGACTCCTTATTTAACAACTGCTGAGAAAACTGGAAAGCTGTGTGTGTGTGTGTGTGTGTGTGTGTGTGTGTGTGTGTGTGTGTGTGTGTGCGTGTGTGTGTGTGTGTATGACCAAAGAGTCTGAATCCCATCCCTCTGTTGATGGCTCTGTGTCAATCACTTAATCAACAAGCATTTATTAAGCGCTCCTTATGTGTCAGTTGCTAAGACAAAAGACAAAAATGAAATGACCTCTGACCTCAAGGAGCTTACCTGATCCAGCCAGAAGTGCAGATAATAGAAGCTCAGTGGGAAAAGGACTAGAGGTTCACAGACACAAATGTAGAGCTTGAAGGGACCTCAGGGGTCCAAAGCTCTCGTTTTGTAGAGGAGGAGACAGCAGCCTTGGAGGGACAGGGACTAAGTTAAGCTCATTCAGCCATAAGCCCCACCACTGGGATGGGAGAACCCTTCTGCTGGAGAGCTGGGTATGTCCTTGTTCTAACCTGACCCAGGGGGTCCTGGGAGCACATCATTCACTTGCACTAGGTCTCAGTTTCCTTCCATGAAGTGAACCTCTGTCACCCTTGAAGCACTGTGCAAACAGGAGATTCCGTTACCGTGGAAAACTCTTCTCCTGAGGCAGGGCAAGACCTGCTCCACCGCTGCTAACTTTGGGCAGTCTGGAGGATGCTGAGGAGTGGACAGGGGGACCTGCCCAAGGTCACACAGCCAGGATGGGTCAGAGCCCAAGCCTTCTTGGAGCGAAGGCAGCTCTCCTTTCCTCACAGATGGAGAAGACGAAGTTCCGGCATCCTTCCCAGCTCCAACATCCCCTGTCCATTTCCTAAATAGCAGACTGTCTATCTTTCTCAGCCTAGGTCAATCACAAATGACTTAAACAAGCAGTTTAGGGGAAAGAGCTCCCAGTTCAGAATGAGGAGACCTGGGTTCTATCCCCTCCTTCACCACCAGCCACTCTGAGCCTCAATTACCTCATCTGGGCTAAATTTCTGAGATCCCTTCTAGAACTAAGATGATATTTGATCCATCAGACTGAGAGCCTGACTCAGAGTCAAAGGACCTGGATTCAAAGCTCAGCTCTGTTATTTACAGCCTTGGACAAGTCACTTGCCCTTTGTGAGCCTCAGTTTCTCCATCTGTAAATGACAGGATTGGACTAAATGATCCCTAAAGTCCCCTCCCACCTGCAAGCCTTAAGGCGCTGCTGCATCAGTGCTGGTAATTATTATAAGCTCCTCCCAGCTCTCCTGGGCTGGTTAAGAACACTTGGGCTTTGCTTCACAATGATTCTTTCAGCTGTGTGGGTCTCAGCTAGAACTACACACCTTGTTGCGGTTATTGCTGAAGCAAATATACCTGTTTCTTTATTTTATCCATAAATTCTCTCCCTAATAGCAATAAGGCACGCCAGGGCTTTGGCCTCATGCCTTATTACACCACCTAAAGAGGGAGACAATCACCCAGAAATGTACTTCCTGCTGTGTATTTTATTACTTGAATACAGAGCGTCACAGTGCAGAGCATACTGAAGTCAGCGATGGGAGAGATGAGAAGAGAAGCCCTCAGCGGGGGCAGTGGGGGCAGGAGAAGGGGCACGGCGATCTGCTGGGCTGTCTCCAGTCTCAATTTCTACTAGTCCTGGGGTCATCAAAGGAACTGATCACAACTGCTTATTGAGTTGAGTTCAATTGAACCACACACATCTCAAATTAGAAAATGAGTGTTCCAAAGGGATCCATCAGCTGACTCCTTGAAGGTGGCACCACTCTGTGAATATCTGGTAGAATCCTTCTGCCGTGTCAGGAGTTTCTGCCCAACTGCTGCTACAAATACTGCTCCCAGCTCACATTTAAATGTTAACATGATTCTAAAGTGCCCTTTTTGAGCTCAAGCTGAGCACACTTGGCATTCCCATCGCATCAAATTGTGAAACAGGTGACTCATGGACACTCAAAAAGGGAAGTGATAATTACTATGACCCAGCATGGGGTCACTAAGGCAAAATTGTATTGGTTAGTCTGCCTTCATTGAAGGCTGGCACCCCAAGAGAGGTGGGTGGCAGGTTAGCCACACCCTGCCCTGCTCAGACCTCATATGGAGTATCACATGTCCCGTTCTGGCTGGACACTGACCAGTGAAGAGATGCTAACAAGCTGGACTATGTCCAAGAGAAGAAGACCAGGACATTGGCAGGATCCCAAACCAACTGACAGAATTGAGGGTCCCCTCAGAGCCCTCTAAAGGTCATTCTGACTTGAAATCATTGACCCTATGTTCCAAGATATAGCCTGATAAACAAAATATTTGAGGGAGACTCAAGTATTTGTCCTCAAATATTTGGATTACTGCCGCTTCCCTTCACAACTGTAAGTATTCGTGTAGAGTTTTCAGCCATGAAAACCTACTTGTCCTTTCTCATAGCTCTTTGTTTTTTAATTAATTTATTTTATTCAGGACTTAAGAAATAAAACAAGCATTTCCATAACAAAATGGGTTAGAAAAACAGAGGTTTGCACCTGAAACACCCATCCATTATATACAACTTGTTACTCCTTTCAAATATACAACAAAGCTGTCATGTGACTTTCTTTTTTTTTCCTTCCCTACTCAGCCCAAACTTTGAGATGGCTACTGCTAGACACAAATGTGCATGTGTATGAATACACACACATACACATGCATAAATACATATATACACACATACACATATATACATGTATGTGCATGCATATATACACATATATGTCAGTTCTTTTTCTGGATTCAGACAGTATCTTGGAGGTTAATTTGGGTATTTATAATAGTCATAATTACTTGGTTGTCCAAAGTTGTTCTTAAAACAATACTGCTGTTACTGTATCCATTAGGTTCCCAAAGTAGGCAATACTGCCCCCTAGGGGGCACTGGAATAATCCAGAGGGGGCAGTAGTAGCCTCAGGTGCAATTGAGGGTTATTGAATAAAAATAAGGGGGTGGTAGAAGCATAAGGAAAGAAGAGAAGAAAATTTTGAGAAACCGTACATACATGATTCATCTGTTGTGTCACAGAGCTAAAGTAGTGATTACATTATTTTCCAAATAAATACCCAAAATGCAAGTTATAACCAAGCAGTGGTCAAGTTGGCTGACAGGTCGTAACAAGCAAGTGTTGGCAGGTGAGCATGTCACGCATTGTTAGGACATCCAGCATGCATCGGCAGGATTATGTGCATGTAATGACTTGTTTACAATATGATACGGTTACATGACGCAATATCGCATCATCAAAATTTCAATGCAGGAAAAACCCCACAAATTTACAATTATTAAATTTAAGAGGCATAATTTTTTAAGATATATATTTTTTTACATTTTTTTTAAACGATGCAGTTAAGGGTGGCTAGTTGGCACAGTGAATAGAGCACCGACCCTTAAGTCAGGAGGACCTGAGTTCAAATCCGGCCTCAGACACTTGATACAATTACTAGCCATGTGACTTTGGGCAAGTCACTTAGCCCCAATTGTCCTCCAAAAAGCAAAAAAAAAAAAAAAAGATTCAGTTAAAGAAAGTAGATGTCCAAGGGAGGTAAGCCAAATAAGTTTGGGAACCTCTGCTGTATGTAATTTTCTCTTGTTCTGCTCATTTCATTCTTCATTATTCCATGGAGGTCTCTTTATACTTTTTATACTTTATACTCTTTATACTCTTTGTACTTTTCCAAAATCAGTGAGCTCTTACAGCAGAGTAATATTCTGTCATGAAAACATACCACAATTTGTTTAGCTACTCCCTTCTTGATGGACATCCCCACGATTTCCAGTTCTTTGCCACCACAAAGAGAGCTGCTATAAATATTTTAGAACATAGAGGTTCTTCTCCAATTTCCCCAATTATCTCGGGAAAGAAACACAATAGTGATATTGCTGGGTCAAAGGGCATAGGCAATTTAATAACTCTTTGGGTATAATTCCAAATCTCTCTCCAAAATGGTTGGATCAGCTCACAGATCCACCAACAATGAATTAAGGTCCTGATTTTCACATCCCCTCCAACATTTGTCCATTTCCCCTCTCATTTTAGCCAATCTGATAGCTGTAAACTGATACCTGAAGGTTAATTTTCACTTCTCTAATCAATAATGATTTAGAACATTTTTCATATAACTACAAATAGTTTTGATTTCTTCATCAGAAAACTGCCTGTTCATATTCTTTAACCATTTATCAACTGGGAATGACTCACATTCTTATAGATCTGACAAAGCTTTTTTTATATACTTGATATATGAGACCTTTATCTGAGAAACTGTCTATAAATATTTTTTCCCAGTTTTCTGCTTTCTTTCTAATCTTGGCTACATTTGTTTTATTTGTATAAAAACTTTTTTATTTAATGTAATCAAAATTATCCATTTTACATCCCACAATACTTTCTATCCCTTGTTTGTTCACAAATTGTTCACCTATCCATAAATCTGATTGGTAATATGATCCATGTTCTTTAAATTTTTTTTGTAATATCTCCCTTTTGATATAGGTCATATATCCATTTTGACCTTATCTTGGTAAATAGGGTAAGATACGAGCCCATGCCCAATTTCTGCCAGACTGCGTTCCAGCTTTCCCAACAATTTTTGACCAACTAATGAATTCTTATCCCAAAAACTCAAGCTCTTTAAAACCGGTCTTCCCAAAACCTACCCATGCCTCGGATGGGCCCACCTTCCTCCTCCTCATCTATCACAGGCTCTAAGATGGTACAGTCACTTCCTCCCAAAGTTCCTTATTGGTCAAAATCAGGCCCAAAATATGGGGGGAAGGAAGGGGAAAAGGAAGGGAATAAGCATTTATATAGCACCCATGGCATGCCAGACTCTACACTAAGCATTTGACAAATATTTCTCATTTGATACAAACAACAATTCCCTGTGTTCTATATACATTGAGAAAGGTATTATCACCCTTTTCATATCTGGATCCTTGTTTTTCAGTGTGGTTGCTTTCCTTTGTTTACCAGCATGATTCTGAGAAGGAGACAAAGGCTTGCCCAGGCTGATGCCATGTCCGCCCACCCAAGGACTCCAGGACACACAACAGATGGAGAGCCCCATCCAGCCATGGTGGCAAGGTAACGGAGAAGTTCAAAGGAGACAAGAGACAGAAAGCAATCTGCAACCTCGACAGCCTCCTGTGAATCTATCTCTACACTCATCACTCCTTTTTCTTGAGCTCTGATACAAAAATTCAAATTCCGTTTTCCTCCCCTCTCTTTGTAACCAACTGTTCATTTCCCACATCCTCCTTCTTCTCCTCTAAACCTTCAAGGTGCAGCAGTGATGGGGGCACCACCTTAGTTCGGACTCTGGGGACATCCAACTTGAAAGGCAAACCAACAATAGAGAGGCGTGGGGGGGAAAGGGGCACACTGCTGCCCCCAAGTGGTAGCTGCCTGCCAAGCTAGAGGAGAGTGGGCGTTCTCTTGATGGCTGTAGGGAGTGAAATGAACCCTGAGCATTTAGAATGGTTATGGGTAATTAGTTAGCACAGGTGTGTCCAGGTGGTAGAGCTGTGAGCCTCAGGGCCTCAGGTTAAGATTGTCAGATAATGTAAGGGCCCCCCATTTTGTGCTTCCTGGGGCAGACTCTTGGAGGGTGTGGGAATGGGGCAAGAGGGGATGCTGGGACTTGGTGGAGAGCAATACCCCCTCCTGTGCTTAGAGCCTAGAATGGAATGCACTTTGCATTCCAAGGCTAGTCCCCACAGAACAGTGTCAGTATTGTGGGACATGAGGATAATGAAGTCTTAGATGCACTGCTTTCTAGGTTCCTTCTGGGGAGCTTCTCTGTCATTTTTTAAGTGAGGTTACGGTCATCAGTCTGCACGAGGCTGAGGAGCTCTCTGACTTCATTTAAGACACGCTTCCAGACATGCCTCTCAACCAGTCCTATCCAATCGGTAATGGTCATACTCATTCCTCTAAGCAGGAAGCTGCACCCACCAGGACAGAGCTCCTTCTCCTGTGACCTGTCCCCATGGCATTTATGGAACCTCATCTTTATTCCACGTAACTCGATGACCTTCCTCCTCCTCCTTGGACATTGGGAGGGGGAAGAAGGGGAAGGAGTCCAGCTCCACTCTTTGTGAGAAAAACCTCAAATCTGTGATGCTGCTCCAACAATTGAGTGGTCCTTCCCTTCCACTCTTCCCTTCCTGCCCATCTTACACCCTCTCAACATAGTTTGAAGTCCCCTCCCTTCTCTGATTCTTTCTTCTTTGTTTTACTCTTAAAGCAATTCTGCCATTTTCCCCTAAAGAACACTTCATTTCCCTTCACTTCCCTGATAAGCCATGAAAAATTGTTAAATTTGCCAGAAAATAAAATACTTTAAACCCAGAAATTCCATCTCCAAAAACCCTGAATCTTATATTCAAGTTTAGTGTCTAAGGTTTAAAAAGGGAGAGGGGAAGAGAGCATATCCACACAGAAAGTCCCTGGCATATAAAAGGGTAGCTAATATACCTGCAAATGGGGCACTTAGGGAGTCCATGAATATTCATGGAAACAATCCATACAGTCGGCATCCCACTCACGTCATAGCTCCTGATTTTCCAAAGCGGGCTCTGTTGACAATGCCGAGGATCCCATTTTGTACACAGAAGGCCTTCTGTGTGAGCCCATGATTCTGATAACTGCTTGCTGAGTTCCAAGATGACCCAAATGGTGATGCACTATACATGGCCATCACTTTTAGTTAAGCATTCTTGTACATTCTGTTCTGCAGAAAATTAAATGAGTGAAAAACTGACCCATCTCAGCAGCCAGGGAAGTTTTGTTTCAATGGTATTCAGTCCCATATGCCTGAAACAGCCGCCCACCTTCCATCCGCCAAGCCTCCTCTCCCCCTTCATCCACAATCCTCCTCCAGTCCTACCTCCCAAACCTCCACTTAGCAATTACCTTTCCCCATGAGATACACTTAAAAGAAACTGTGAGAGAAAACCGAAGATCAAACTCAAAATACCAAACAAATTTTTAAAAAGGAATGTACATTTGCTTGGCTTTTTTTAAAATGTTGATTATACATAACGCCAGGAGGACCTGTGTGTCATACTGCCTTAGGATGAAACATGTAGGAGTATTAAGTTGTGTTTTCTGTTCAGCGCTTGTGATAGCACAGACACTCAGTAAATCTTAACTAATGACTCAAAGATATATCACTTGCTCATGAATATGGACATACCTTGCCAAATGCTGTTAATTGGTTCCACAAAATCACAGTGTTGGGAAGACAATGGAATGGGGGCAGGGAGACTTTTTTCCATATCAATAGTATTATTAATGGGATGGTCAGCAAATGGACCGGCAAGTGCTAAGTTGTTTCCCAGCCAAGATTTCAGCCTGCACCGTGGGCAGCCATGCATCTGCCGCGTGGAGTTAGAGCAGAATTTCACAATGTGATGGCAGATCTGAATTACTTTGATAATTCCACAGACCCAAAAACTCATCTACATGGATCCTCTACCAGGGCACACCCTGAAACCCATCCATGTCAATGCTTCTCCTACCTTCCCCTGCTGCTTCCACAATGGCCCTGCCCGACAGGATCCACAATGGACTGAGTGGACCGGCCATCAGCAATCCTTCCCCCTTGCCACATGGCTGGCCTGCCTTCCAGGCTGGTCACACATCTCTCTAGTGAAATCCTCGACCCTCCTCCTTAAGAGACTCTTGAGCAGTAACATGTTGCAGCCTAGTAACAGCCACCCTCCACATCCCCATTGTCTTGCAAATGACCCCCAACATTTGTTCTGGGATAGTTGTGGCATTCTGTGCCTCACAGTCAGAAGAATATTGGGCAGGAGCTACAAGCGGGTCCAATCGTTCTGAAAAAGCAACATGGAGTTAATAACATTTCTGTAACATTTGCCACATCCCAGGCATTATACCAGATACTTTACTAACATGATCTCATTTGATCCTCACCACCACCCTGGAAGGTAAGGTGCTATTATTATTCTCATTTTACGGATGAGGAAATTGAGGCAAACAGAAGTCAGATGACTTGCCCAAGTCAGAGGCCAGATTTAAATCCAGGCCTTCCTGACTCCAGGTCCAATGTTCTATTTATTGGGCCAAATAGCTGTCCCCAATTATGCAAATAAAGTAACTGAAATGTCCATACCCTTTGAACTAGGGATTCCACTACTGGGCACATATCCCCAGTGAGGTCACTGAGGCACTACATACACCAAAAATGTATAGCAACACTTTTTTGTGGTAGCAAAGAACCGGCAACAGAGGAGATGCCCATTGACTGGGGAATGACTAAACAAGATGGGGCACATGGATGTAATGGAATCTTACTGTGCTGTAAGAATTAGCTAATATGATGAATACAGAGAAGCATGGAAAGATCTCTATGAACTGATGCAAAGCAAAGTCAACAGAGCCAAGAAACTGATATGAAACACATGGACTACAAAAACATAAATGGAAGGAACAACCACTACAAAGCAATTGAAACAATATTATGAAACCACAAAGAACAAGACTGTACTCAAAAAAGTGATATCTCCCTCACACATACACACACTTTGTAGAGGACAAGGTCCACATGGGTGGACCTTACATGAGACATCAGATTTTTTTTCAAAGTGTTAATCAGTTTCGTTAATTATTTTTTTATGTGGTGACTCTCTGGTGGGGAAAGGGAGGGATATAGGGTGAAATTTAGGCAATGTAGAACAAAAGACAGCGATTAAAACCTCTATTTTTTAAATGTTTTTAAAATAAAAGAAAATTGGCTCTAACAAGACGGCCCTCTGTCTCAGGGAGAAGCTTGGGGCCTTAGAAGCACTCTTCAAGGTTCCAAAGGTCCTCCAGCCCTCTCCCCTCCTGTTCAGTCCTGTTCAGTTCTGGCCCAAAGTACCTGTTCAGCATATGTGCTAATGGACCAGCTGAGGGGTCATCTGTCCATCCAACTGACTGCCACAGCTTGGACTAGAACCATCACTTTGGGCTACAATGTAGACACTAGTATATCATGGTATTATTTCAAAATGGCATTGGTTCACTCTGGAGTCCAACTCTTTGAGTCTGTGAACATTGTGGGGAGTACAGAGTACAGTACTAGACCTTATGGGATGACCACCACCAACAACGACATAAAGACAGAAAAAAGAAATGTGAGCCAACAGGGAAATGTGGCATCTAAATGGTATTTAAGGAGTTATCCCTTATGCCCCTTTTTATCTTTCCAGGCTCCTTACATGTTACTCCCCTCCATACATTCTATGATGCCATGATCCCAGCCTTCAAGTCCTTTTCCTGACTCCAGACCTTGGTACTATCTGTCCCCCATGCTAGGAGTGCTCCACCTCCTGCCTTCCCTGGCTTCCTTCAAGACTGAACTCAGGGGCAGCTAAGTGGTGTAGTGAATAGAGCACTGGCCCTGGAGTCAGGAGGACCTGAATTCAAATCCAGCCTTAGACACTTGATACACTTACTAGCTGTATGACCTTGGGCAAGTCACTTAACCCCAAATGCCTTGCCTTCCTCCCTCCAAAAAAAAAAAAGACTGGACTCAAAGTCTCCCTCCCTCCCTCCTTTACACCTCTTTCCCTCTGAGATTACTTTCCACTTGTCCTGTATAGATATCGTATGCAGTTAGTTATTGGCATGCTGTCTGCCCTATTAGACTATAACTTCCTTGAAAAGAGGGTCTGCTGGGATATAGAGATCCATCTTGCCCTACTGAAAAGTGGGAGGAGGACTAGGGGAGGCTATAGGAGAGAGCAGATTGCTAAATCACTATTGATTCAAGAAATGCAAAACAAAACAACTTTGAGGTACCACATCTCACCAGTCAGATTGACTAAGATGACAAAACAGGAAAATGACAAATGCTGGAGAGGTTGTGGAAAAATTGGAACATTAACACATTGTTGGTGGAGCTGTGAACTGATTCAACCATTCTGGAGGGCAATCTGGAACTATGCCCAAAGGGCTATAAATAATTGCATACCCTTTGACCCAGTAAGTAATACCACTTCTGGGGTTGTATCCCAAAGAGATCACAGAAGTGGGAGGAAGACTCACATGTACAAAAATATTTATTGCAGCTCTCTTTATGGTGGCAAATTAAGGGGAACTTAAGGGGATGCCATCAATTGGGGAATGGCTAAACAAGTTGTGGTATATGAATGTAATGGAATATTATTGTGCTATAAGAAATGGGGAGGAGATGGACTTCATATTTACGTGGAGAGGCTTATACATACTGATGCTAAGTGAGAAGAGCAGAACCAGGAGAAATTTGTACACAATCAGAGACACATCATATGTGTGATGACCAACTTTGATAAACTGGACTCTTCTCAGCAACACACAGTTATAAGACAACTCTAAAAGACTCAGGATGGAAGGAGATGTCTACATTCAGAGAAAGATCTAGAAAGAACAGAGTTTAAATGGAGACTGAAGCAATACATGCTATCATTCTT
>JAQQSU010006552.1:0-13480 GCA_028627135.1 Pseudochirops cupreus | reverse complement strand
ACTTGAGATACACAGGCACTGCAGTTGGGAGATCCATCCTGCCCTACCAAAAAGTGACATAGGAGAGAATAGACTGGGGGAGGGGGGAAACACTGGGATGGCTGTTTTGGGGTGGTTGGCAGGGGAAAGAAGGGGAGAAAATATGTAACTCAAAAAAAATTCAATTAAAAAAATATTTCGGATGTGGAAATATGATTGATAAGATTATACATGTATAACCTATATCAGATTGCTTTCTTTCTAGGCAGAGCGGGAGAGGAGACGGAAAATTTGGAACTCAAAATCTTATAAAAGTGAATGTTAAAAACTATCTTAACATGAAATTTGAAAAAAAATACTATTAAGTGGAAAAAATACAAGTATTTCTTTTAGTTTTTTTCACCCAAAATAAATAGTAGACAGCTTATACTTAGAGCTTAACAGAAGAGGTGCTGAGGAGAGGGACTGTTTTTTTTTTCCCGTTCTATTTTTTTAACCCTCACAAGTTTAAATCAGTGGTTGGCATATGGTAGGTATGTAATAAAATACTTATTGAATGATTGATAGGTTTACCTCATGACCACAAATGTTGAATGAATTCCTTTAAAATCACACTCAGGCAGTTCCTCCTTTTGAACTTGACAAAGAGAATGTTTCATTGCATCTTTATACAATAATATTTTTTGTATATATCTATGTGTATAGTTAGGCCCCTAGGTGCTTCAGTGGATGGAGTGCTTGGCCTGGAGTCAGAAAGTTTTATTCTCATGAGTTCAAATTTTGCCTCAGACACTAGATGAAGTTGGGCACATCAATTAACCTTATTTGCTTTAGTCTCTCTTCTGAAAACAGAGTTGGAGGTGGAAATGGCAAAGAACTCCAATATCTTTGCAAGAAAACAGTCAATCAGGGTAACAAAGATTGGACACAATTGAAATTGACTCACTGCAACCACCACTACCAGCAGTTTCCATAGGATAAGGAACAGGGCAATCAAAGTAAGATGGAAGGTGTGTGGACTGGATATTGAAACTTTATTAATAGTATTTATTTTAGCCATTATACATGCACACATATACCATATCATATGTAGGTATGTATAAACACACACATGTACACAGAGATGCATGTATACACACACATTTGTATATACACATGTGCATTTGTGTATATATAAATATGCATATACACTTATACAAGTATAATATATTGTGTGTATAAGTATGTTTGCATGTGTGAATCCTTTCAAAAAAGTCTGAAATATATTCTCATAAAAATCAAAAGAATCAACTGGAAGAGTGGGAAGATACTTAAATCTAAATATAGTGAGTCAAATGTATAATGAACACATTTGGTTCAAATTCTTGGTAAATAGGTATCCTTTGTTTTTCTTCTTAGAGTCTCATTAAATGCTCCTTTTACAGAATTCTCTGCTGTGTTTTTAGGGTCAATATTTTAAATAATATTCATAGTTAATATTTCCTTCAGTAAAAAAGCATCATGACTAGTGAAGAAGTCATCATGCTTAGGGGATTGTTTCTGAGTCTAGATCTTTGTATCTCTTAGGTTATTTGTATTCTCAGGTCAAATATAGACTTGGTATATATTATCTAAATAATTAAAAATTATTATGTGATGCAGACAGTCTTGACCCTCAAACCTAGAGCAAAAAAAATATTGTCCAATGGAAAAAGAAAAAAAAATAAAAGAATCATCAATTATTATTCATAGTACCCACCAAGGGAGAGCTTTAGAACCAATGAGTATGAGTTTGATTACCCCAATCATGCAAGATTCTGCCAGTATACAGGTATATTGATACACACACATAAATACAAACACACACACACACAAACACAGATGTCAACAGAGAGAGAGAAAAATAGAGAGAGAAAGAGAGAGAGAGAGAGAGAGAGAGAGAGAGAGAGAGAGAAAGAGAGAGAGAGAGATTTTATAAACATAGATTATGAACTGTTATCTACTCACATTATATTTTCTGTTATAGTACCTGATTCATACATAGGGCAGAAATCAATTTAAATTATGATGCAGGATATCTTACAGTTAGGGAAATTGGTTAATGATAACTATTTCAAATTTTGATTTACTACTCAAGATGAATATTCATTCAAAGAAAAGGAATAATTGCTGTTTCATTGCAGTCTTTAAAACTAAGTATGATCTAATGGCAAATGAACAGACCCTTTTTGCCATACAGTAGAAACTTTGCCATAATCCATATCCTAATAACATACCTCTCGATGCAGAGGTTATATCTATGTAAAATAAATAAATAATTCAATAAGGTTAATTCTGATCTAATAACTCCTTTGCCTGAAATGGTAAGATAACAGACTAAAATGATGAAAGTTGACTCATTTGGATAATTACCCCAATTATCCACTTTATTTGACATGTTTTGACAGTGACACAGAACGTAGGATTCTCTCATGTCCACTTTGGTCCCTTGATGGTAAGCTCTTTATACCTACTAAGGCAACATGTGGTGAGTGCTTCAATGTTTTTAATGATAAACCAGTGGTCTGACAGAATGACTGAGGCTGAGTCAGATGGAATACTTTATAAGCTAGCAAATCTTATTTATTTTAGATGGGATAAGAACAATTAAACATTTTTACACCATATCAGTAACATTAACCAACGATCAACTGTGTTTGATATAGATCTTCACAGCGATATATTGATGCATGATAAATCCAAAAGATGCATGATGGAAAATGTTTTTCACATCCAAAGAATGAACTGGTGGAGTCTGAATGTAGATCAAAGCATGCTATTTACACTCTTTGCTTTTTTTCTCATTTTTTCCTGTTTCCTCTTTCACAAAATAACTAATATGCAAATATATTTTACATGATTTCACATATATAATCCATATCAAATTGCTTACTATCTTAGAAAGAGGGGAAGGAAATGAGAGAGGGAGAAAATTTGGAACTCAAAATTTCACTTATACAAAGAATGTTAAAAACTGTCTTTATGTGTAACTGGAAAATATATTGAAGAGAAAAAAGTGATGCTGCTTTTAAGACTTCAACAATTAAAAGTTTCTTCAGTTAAAAAAGAAAAGAAAATCATATTCTTATAACTTTACATCATTGTGTTCTCCACCAATACATTAGGATTTTTGTAACATGTGGGAAATATGGTAGATACTTTTGTTGAATGTGAAACTCACTTCACACAAATAATATCATTCAATTGCTTATATAGTTTTTGAATTACTACACTAAATTCATCATTTGATACCTGTTTCAAGCCAGAAACTGGAGCTAATAGCTTCACTAATATTTTATGATCTGAAATTTGTTTAAGGATCATTGTGTGATTTTGCTTATCTTACTTTTATATAGTCATGCCATTTCATTATTGTAAGGAATGTCCAGAATGCAACCTCCTTCCACTAGGGAAGATCAGCAACTCATTAGTTATAGTCTTAGGGAGCTGCCTAGAGTGCCAAGAGTTTTAGTGTCTTGACCAGGGTCATTTAGGTAGTATTTATTATTAGTAGTTGAACCCTGGCCTTCTTGATTTTCTAAGAACAGCTTTCCACTCACTACACCATACTCTTTTTCTGTTACATTACACGGCACTCTCTTAAATTATGATGTGGTTTATTACCTTGTTATATTTCTTTCTTGTTACCTTGGTATGTTACTGTTTGTACCTTACATTACAATGGTTTGGTTGAATAACTTCGGCTTCTAAGAATATTCTATCAGATTTGATAAAGGGAGTCATCTCACATCTAGATCCCCTTCCCCTTAGATTGGAGCTGGAGATATATTCTATCAATTCCCTGCACATATTATCTACTCCTCTCCTCCCACCCTGCCCCACCCTTAATATTTATAAAGCACAAAACATTTTCTGGTAGTTCAAAAATAGAATTAATGCTGACTGAAAATATACTGGAATGACAGAAAACTTCATTCTGTGGTCAGGAATGAAAACACATTAAAATTGATCTTAGTATAATTGTAAGCTATCACCCCCCCCGCCCCCGTTAAACTTTACTCTGTTTGAAGTTACATATGATTACAAATTTTACAATGTTTTCTTAATCATCCTTAGACTGTGGACTCTACATGGAATCAAAGTAGAAAAGTCAAAGGATAAATCTCTAAAATATATTTTAGCTTATGTTTGCATAATCATTGTCTTATCCCAAGATAATTTAGAAAACCATATCACAAATGAGTATAAATGATCATATCCCAAAGGGTTTTCAATGGGTATTATATGTTGAAGACTTGGATTAATCTATTTCACAGTGGCCAATTTCATTTCAATTATATATAAAGAATATTACTAACATTTAAAGTTTTAAATAAAGAATTTAGAAAGAGCCAGTGTATGGCGCAGAGTAGTCGAAAGCAGTGTAGTGAACAGAATAGTGACTTCAGAATTATGAAGATAACTTATGATGCATACTGTCTATGCAAACTGGAACAAGTCAACCATTTAAATTCTAGAAAATTCTCAAATACCAAAAGTTACCCCCAAAATGCCAACTTACATTGGTAGAAAGCATTTTCTCATTCAAGAGTTCTTTGGATCAATGGGATCACAGGTCCAATATCTATTCTCTAATCTTCAAAATATATTATGAATAAACTTTTGAAAAGATATTTATTAAGGAAGTAAAAGAGCAATTATTGTGGAAAAAGGCTTCCTGTTAGCGACAGGTGTAATGGTAATAGAATTTGGAGATGCCCCTGTATTGGCTTGGTTTTGGGGTTGAATGTTAAAATCCAGAGCTTATGAATTCCACTTGTGGGATGGACTTGTTGACTTGAAGAGAGAGGGCTGAACTGGGAGGAACTGTGAATTGGGAGAGAGGCCCAAGCCTAGGGAAAGCCACAAGGACTTTTGGAGAGCAGCATCCAGCATCGTGGATCCTGAATTGCTGAGAGAAAGATTGCTGAGAGCCCATTGGAGCTGCCCAGGACTTTTGAGAACTGCCACCCAGAGCTTCCAAGAACTGAGGAGGCATGGGTGTGATATCCGTATTTTGTCAGTCTGTTTTGATGTTGTTTTGCCAGATTCACCTGGTGGTGAAGGACAGTGCAGCTGTTGTAGAGGTCCTAGAACCTGGCTGTTGGTTCAGAAGCCCTGTAGGAGGATTTTCCTATTGTATGTTTACAGAAATCCTGGAAGAGGGCCTTGCTGATGTTTTCAGGGGTTCTGGGAGTGTTCTACAAGCAGAGAGTGACTTGATGAGGACACTGGCTATGGCTTTGTTCAGCCTTGTCTCGCCAGGAACTGAGATTGCTGAGGTGAAGATGGAAGAAGGCTTTCCTTGAGTATTCAATGCTGAGATGATATCTTAACTTTGTTGTAACTAAGGGTGGATGGCCTTTTGTGCTCTTCTTCCCCTTTTGAGATTCAGTGGTGGGAAACCTTTGAGTGTTTTGTGCTCTGTGATTGACCAGATGAATGTACTTTGTTTATGATTGGAGACTAATCTCCATATGAGAGGAGAGACTTTTTGACTGACTAAATGTACTGCCCAGGAGTGGGCTACTTTGATTAATGTACTGGCCAGCGGTGGGATACTTGCATCTTGATACTTTGCAATTGAATTTAGAACTTAGGTCCTAAATGAACAAGTTATACTGTATTTTGACTTTCTCTGTTCTGTGAATGTTTGCTGAATAAATGGGATTTGCTATGCTGGTAATCCAAACCTTGGAAGTTGCCTTTGCTTGGCATTACAATAGGAGAACTAGATTCAGTTCTCAGCTCAGGTACTTACTACTTGCACATTCTTAAGGAAGTCACTTAAACTCTCTGCAATCACTTTATTTTTCCTCCAACTGTAAAATGAGGGGTTTAGACTAGTTGATCTCTAATTAGCTCTTTTTAGTTGAAATTCTAAGATCCAATTAAATCAATATATTGTGTTCTAATAAGATTTTCAATATTTGAACAAAGCAACAACAACAATTTTGAGTGCTTTGGAAATGAAAATCAACTTAACTTCACTTAACTTTGCCTATCCTTGCAAGGAAGAACACTTGTAAAGACATTTTTAAAACACAAGAATGAACTTGTTGCCACCATGGGATATGAGGCAGAAATTAGTCAGGCACTTATACCAAGGAAATCACCCATTTAGTTCCTCTTTCTTCCCCCTAATTAATCTATACTAGTCACTAAATGAAAAATAATTTTGCTTTTTGGAATACAAAGCTAATGAGTTATTTAAATGACTCATAGGCAGCCATAGAACAGTATTCTGCATGTACTGGAGATAAAAGGAAAAAAAAAACTTTAGTGAGATACATTACAGGCTCACCTATAATAGCTTTATACTAAAAAAAAATCAAAAGTATGAATACTTCCTCTGTCAATACAGATAACAGTCTCTACGAGGGAGCTTGGTATAAAGGAGTCTAGATTTTAGAGTTAGACGATACGAAGTAAAAGTTCAGCTCTGCCATTTAGCACTTTGTGTTATCTTGAGAAATACTTTTAAATTTTTTGATCTTCATTCAGTTCCTTATGTATAAAATCAAGTAATTGGGTTAAATTATCTTAATGGTCTTTTTATTATCTGAAACTAGGATCCTGTAACACCCCCCCATACCTTAATATGTGGTTTACATGAGTTGTTATGACTAAAATGTTTCTAAAAGTTGATGCTCAAGAAAAATTTTAAGCCCAGATACATACTCAAAGTTTTTCTGTGGTTTTGCCATCTATTTTGTTCTAGTCACATGTATTTTAGGAAAGCGTGGTTCCCAGAAAGCCATAATGAAGCATCATAAGTAAACATTAGGAAAAATAAGTTTCATTTTTTTAAAAAGCACAACTTATCTTGGACATAAAAAGGTAAAAAAAACTGGAACTCTGAGAGTTCTAACTGGAAAATTAAATATGTATTTTTTTCCAAGTAAGAGTAAAGATCCTATGTGATGGGATATTTGTTGAAAAGAATGCAAGAGCATGAATGTTTGTATTAGAAGTCAGAATACTTGTTACTATCAATTACTAACTGTAGGTCTTGGTGAATTACTTAGCATTTTCATCATTAAAGACAAAAGAATACACTGAAACACTAATGAAACATGGCTGTCACAGAAATAAATGAAAATCTCTTAGAGAATTTGATAGATTTCATCTGTTAGAGCTATTTGGTGGATCCACTGACTATGGGTACAGATTTTTAAAAAGTATCTAAGGACTTTGAGACAAACTATCCTAATAGGTAGGGTGTTGTCATAGATTAGGGCTCAATAAATAGTCAAGAAAATTGGCTGTCATTAGCAAAACAACTGAGAAATCATTTCATGTATCATATAGAGGAATGATGCAAGTATGAGAAATACCAAAAAAGTTCTCTTGTTTAAAACAAGTTTTACTCTCCATTAAATAAAAAAAAGTACTTCCAAATTCTATCCATACTTACAGTTCTCTCTTACCTAATGAGAATGAAAGAAATAAGACATGCATTATATAAATGAAGTTATGCAAAACTTTTCCACATTAGCTCTTACCAGAAAGCAAAATCAAAACAATAAAGAAATAAAGTTAAAAAAACAAAAAACAAAACTTCAATCTGTACTCAGAGTTCATCTGTTCTCTCTTTCTGAAGGTGGATGGTATCGAGCAGTAATCTTTTAGAAGGATCAGACCACATTCTGTGTTGTCTCTAATTCTAGAAGCATTTTCGAAGCTCACACAGCTATTGAGTTTTAGGAACCTAACATATTATCCTGAGTCCAAGAAAAACATTCCTTTACATTAAACTATGGTGATCTCTACAATTCTTCATAGCTTACTACCACTAGAGAGCTATGCCATTAAGAAAAATAAAATAATAGAACTTACACATTGGTCATTGTCTCATCCTGGAGATGATAACCAACACTAACAAATAAATAAAACAAACAACTGCATCAACAACCTAGCCCATTCCATTAAAATGACAGATCACATCAATTATAAATAATAAAATAATTGTTTTAGATTTCTTTAAAATTCGGTGTCTTTTCATGATGACTTCTTCATTCAGCTGAGCAGAGTTAAGAGGAATTAGACCAAATTTATCATTTAGTTGCCTGACTAAAATTGATTAGTTATTTTACAACTGTTCTTTAAATCCAGAATCTTCATCTAATCCTTTTTGCGTTCTCATATGTGCTCATGAGCATAAAACATAAATTCACTTCCTAGCTATTTTAAATATTCTATATAAAAATAAACTTAATGTGGAACAAATTCCCTAAAGTTTTCTGCCAAACCATTTAAAAAATGTTTAGACTCCTCATTTCAGGTGTGTGATGTCTGGAATAAATTCAGTTTTGGCTCTTGACCTTTTTTTTTCTTTACTTGCTATGGAAACTGTGATTAATATGCCATGTGTACTTAATTCCATAGCAATTTTTCTTATCATCAAGAGGACTATTGCAAAGTCCATTTTCCTTTCTTTTAATGCTTTAAATTTCAGCTTGAGAAGTTGTGTTTTTAAAGTTATTTTAAAAGCTAAAATGTAGCCCTTTATGATGGTTAAGTAGCATGATCAAAATCTAAAGCTGATGGTTCTCAACTAGTAAAACAAGATCTCTTAATGGATTTTGAGGTATTACTTACTAGATACGCAATCTGATTTCTGTTGGGATACCATACGTCATAATCACACATCAGTTCTTTTCTGGGACTTCATGCTGGGAAGGGTCACAAGTGCTATCAATCCTTTTTGTTGTGTTGTTGTATTGTTTACTGTCATATCTCTTTCTTACGTACTTGATTTCAGGATTTCTGTGAAACAAAAATAACTTCACCTCAACAAAATTTTGGGGACACAGGTCTAAAAATACATTTTACAATGATGACTAAGATGCAAGACCCTTAAATTGATGTATTTTCATACAGAGAAAGTTCTAAGTAAACTAATGAAAATGAATGTACTTATGCAATGGACTTAGGCAAAATACATTTATATATTGTCTTTTCACTTGCTGGTTTCCTCTGTTTGAAATGTACGCCCTCCTCAACTCACTGCACAAAATTCCTCATTTCCTTCAAGCTATAGCTCAAGCATGACATTCTACATTGTCACCTCTGATCCTGCAGAATACTAGTACACTCCTTCCCTCATGGATTTTTATTTAACTGTCTTGTATTTCTATGAAATATATGCATTCTACAAATTTTTATATTTATATTTACTATCTGGCATAATAAAGTATAAGAACCCTGAGAATAGGAATTATGCCATTTTTTGGCTCTTGTATGCTCAGCTACTAGTAGAATGCCTGGCACATTTGTATCTATATCTGTATCTATATCTATCTATTTATCTATCTGTCTATCTATCTATCTATCTCTCTATATTGTGTGTGTCTGTGTGAGTGTGTCTGTGTGTCTATACCAGTGGTTCTCAACCTATGGGTTATGTTCAATTTGTAACAATGAAAATATATCCTGCATATCAGATAGATTCATAACAGTAGCAAAATTACAGTTGTGAAGTAGCAATGAAAATAATTTTATGCTTGGGGGTCACTACAATATGAGGAACTATATTAAAAGGTCATGACATTAGGAAGGTTGAGAACCACTGTTCTATATGTATATATATTTATATACACATATATATTTGTGTGAGTATGGGTATGGCTATATATACATATATATATAATTATATATATATAATTACATATATATATATACATATATATATATATATTTATTTATTTATTTAAAATCCATATGTGAGAAGATGAATTTGGGTTAAAATTTTCTTGTGCATTGATAAAATTCTGAAGCCTTTTTAGATTAAAATTAAGGAGTAGACCTATATTTTCTCTAATACAAGTAATTCAGAGCATAAGAAGCTCAATATTATTAATTCAAATCAGTATCATAGCTTCAATGTTCCAACTTTGAGAGGGATATTCACATGGCTATATATGTCAGAGGCAAGACTGGAAACAAGTCTTTATGATCTTAGGATTCATCTCTATGGGTAAAATCAAGAAGTCAGTATGAGAAAGAGAGAACAAGTATAAATAATCAATTTGGCTACAAGGTAATAGTGGAATTCTGCATTGGCTCATGGAAAGAAATCAAGTAATATTTCGTGAAGATGAAAATGGAATATCTGACATCTTTGCAATCATCACCCAATCACCAATTACAATACAACTTTAAATTTTTATCAGCATTTAGGGGCTATGACTTCACATTTATTTACCTCTTCTCCAGCTTACTAAATACTTCCTCTGCCTAAGAGTTTTTAAGAATAACTCTTCTCATCATTATTCTGAAACCTGAACAACTCCTTAAAGGTATTAGATTTTTAGTACCTTTAGATCTGTGAAAAATGGAACAAAGTACTTTTGTTCAATTCAATCTTTCTACATTTGAATTACACAGTAAGGAAAAAAATTAGTATGAGAAATGCAAATCAAACAATGTTTCTACATGTAAAACTGTATGCATTATATAGAATGGAATGGTAATGGGGACAATGGCTTTGTGAGTTTGTATTTTTTTTCCTGGTTTTTCTTCATTGGATAGATGGAAAATTTAGATCGCTAATGATCAGGCAGGAATACAATGGAAGATCAAAATCTAGGAAAAACCAAAAAACTTCCTTATGATTTGATAGCTAGGGTAAGATTACAGAATAAATTTAGACCATACGAACCCCACAAGCCAATCTCAAATGAATGCAGAATTAAATAAAAATACTATTGCATGGCTCCTGACCTAGAAACTTTTATAGCCAAATTAATTCCTGAGAATGCAAAGCTGACAATTAGTTTAGAAAACGTCTGTGATTTTTTTGGGGGGTGAGGGAATATATAATTTTATTTTTGTGATTTTTTCTAATTACTTAACTGGTGCATTATGCTTCAACCTTTATATATTCTTTGCTCTTGTGAATAATGCAAAATGAACAATTGTGGCTTGGAATGCATAGCAGACAGATATATGATAGGAAAAGGGGAATAGATGCTGAAATTAAGCATAAAATCATGAGAATAGCGACAGAAAAAAAAAAGAGGATGAATATATGAGGGATTCATTTGCCACAGATCACTGTATCCTGGAACTGAAATAGGTTCAGGGACCTAGAAGTTTAGTAGTTTATTTTTTAAAAAAAAATTTACCTTTTAGTAAAGATATTTATTTATAAAGATGCTATAATAAAAAAATGGTAGCTACAAGAACTAGTTTGCTTTTCCCTAAACCTGTGGCAAAGTCTTTTTTTAAAATTAACTTTTGTTTGGTTTTGGTTTACATTATTCATTTGAATGAATTTTGATTTACAGATTTTTGCCCCATCTTTCCCCTACCCACCACCCCAAAACAGCGATCCCATGTTTACCCCCTCCCCCAATCTGCTCTCTCCTATATCCTCCCCGATCATCACTCTGACTTTCCAGTAGGGCAAGATGGATCTCCTTCCCCAGTGGCTGTATATCTTAATTCCCAGTTACATGTAAATAATAATAATAATAATAATAATAATAATAATAATAAACATATGTGTATATATACATATATGTGTGTGTGTATACACACACACACACACACACATATATAAACATTTGATTTTAGACTTTAAATTCTAGATTCTTTTCCTACCTCCCTCATCATCAAATCCCACTGGAAAGACAAGCAACTCAATACAGACTGTACATGTGTAGTTAAGCAGAACATCTCCACAAAGGACATACTGTGAAAGACTGACTATATTTCCCTCCTTCCTATCCCAACCCCCACTTGCTCTATTCTCTACTTTGTCCTTGTCCCTTTACAGAAGAGTATGCTTCTAACAGCCCTCCCATTGACCCTCCCCTCCTCTCCATCATCCTCTCTGTCATCCCCATTCACCCTACTCTGCTGTAGGACAAGATATCCAATTAGAGTGTATGTTATTCCTTCCCTAACCCAAATTCAATGACTATAAGGTTGACCTGTTCCCTTTTGCCTTCCTGTTCTCCTTATCCACTGTAACAGTTATCCCTTGCCTCTTCTATATGAAATGATTAACCGCATTCTGACTCTCCCTGTCGCGTCTCATACTATTCCTCCCCCACCTCTCAATTACACCTTTTAAAGTATCTTCCCTTCCCATTCAATTGATCCTGTGCCCTCTATGTACACATATATACATGTACTTACATATGTATTCATACACATATATGCACTCCTATATAGACATATGCGTTTGTATACATATATAAATATATTAATATTCCCTTCACCTATCCTCATACTCCTTATGAATTCTTTATCATGTTTGCCTTCTCATGCTTCTTGTATTTGAATGTCAAATTTTCTATTCATTTCTGTTTTTTTCATCAAGAATGCTTGAAAATCCTCCATGTCATTGAATGACCATATTTCCCCAGGAAACAATATACTGAATTTTTCAGGGTAGGTGATTCTAAGATTCTAAGATTATTTAAATCTAGCTGCCTTGATCTCTGGAATATCATATTCCAGGCCTTTCAATCCCTTAATGTAGAAGCTGCTAGATCTTGGGTTATCCTGATTGTGTTTCCACAATATTCAAATTGTTTCTTCTTGGCAGTTGGTCATATCCTTTATCTGGGAACTCTGGAACCTGGCTATAAGATTCCTAGGAGTTTTCTTTTGGGCATCTTTTTCAAGGGGTGATCTGTGAATTCTTTCAAGTTCATTTTGCCTCAGGTTCTAAAACATCACAGCAATTGTCTTTGAGAATTTCTTGAAGAATTATTTCCAGGTTCTTTTTCTGATCATGACTTTCAGGTAGTCCAATAATTTTTAAGTTTTCTCTCCTGAATCTATTTTCTAGGTCAATGTTTTTTTTTAATGACTTGTTTATTTACTTCTAATTTACAAGATTCATTTCCACATTCACTTGAGTTTCAGATTTTCTCCCCTCCCTTCCCTCTCCCCCGTCATGGTGGCGTGCAATCATGTATAGGATCTGCAAATACTTTCACATTGTCCAATAGTTTGATTATATAGAAGGGATGTAACCAATGAGTGATCACTGGGGGAAAAAAAAAACAGACATGAAAGAGAAAAATAGTGTGTTTTCGTTCAGTCTCCATTTAAACTACAGTCTTTCTATATCTTTCTCTGAGTTTAGATATCTCCTTCCATCCTGAGGCTTGTAGAGTTGTCTTTAGCTGTGCATTGTTGAGGATAGTCTAGTTTATCAAGGTTGGTCATCATATGTACGATTTGTCTGTGACTGTGTACAAGTTTATCCTAGTTCTGCTCTTCTCACTTAGCATCAGTCCCTATAAACCTCTCCAGGTAATTATGAAGTCCATCTCCTTCCCATTTCTTGTAGCACAAGTGTATTCCATTACATTCATATACCATAGCTTGTTCAGTCATTCCCCAATTGATGGGCTTGCCCTATATTTACAGTTTTTGCAACCAGAAAGAGAGCTGCAATAAATATTTTTGTACATATGTGTCCTTTTCCCACTTCTGTGATCTCTTTGAGATATAATCCCAA